>BMAW01108181.1:185321-233250 GCA_019974015.1 Nephila pilipes | reverse complement strand
ATTTAGTTCAATTGTTGTTTATATACATGACATTTTATACACAATATATATTGTACATATACAACATTTGGATGCAGAATGTTAATGAAAACGTTAATTCAAAGTATTTAAAGAAGTTCTAAAAAATAAGGTTTTGTTAAGATCTTAAATTGATTTTTGATAAAAGGTTATGTTAAAAACATAATTATATGCTAATGTGTAGATATTATAAATCGCTATGTAGAATTGGATTTGATAATGAGGTATTTTTTAAATTATTGTTTCTTTTAACATCAAAATTCGCTAATAAAATTTTAGTTTTTTTTTTTTTGATAATTAGAATATTTTGTTCATTTTTTTTTATTTTGTGTGAAACATATATTAAAAAAAAAAAAAAAAAAAATTAGCCACAAAAAGATATTGAATCCTGTTAGGAAATTGCGACTTTTAAAATGTTGTATTTGAAATTTTGAAAAAAAATCATGCATCATTTTTGTAATTAATTTATTAGAAAAAGTTTAGATATTCTGCAAAATATTTTTAATGATATTTTTTTATAGACTTGATGTCTCAACAACCAAAGTGTACCCCAGAAGAAATTAAAAAGAAAAAAGAAGAAGCAATCAAAAGGAGGAAAAATAAAAATCGTTCACGACGATAAATTTTCTTGCTGCAGGGAATTAAATGGCAAATCATTGCTTGATATATGTATATTGTATGAAAGTCCTAAAAGCGTAGAAATTGTTCTCACTCTCACTTTGTAATTATAAAAGATAGTGAAGGCATATTTAACATCTTTGCTTCTGAATAAGAATTAAAAATTGAAATTATTTCTGTGTATTTCTTAAACATTTTTAAAAATTATTTTCTCATATATGTTCAACAATACAATTTTTAAGTTAGTATATATTTTTAATATGAATCAATTAAAAAATGTTTATTTTTGTATAGATGTGATACATTTGCATATATAATAAAAAAAAATCATTAATCTGATGTATATATATATATTAATAAAAAAGGATTTAAGAATAAATAAGTAAACAATATTGAAATTTAAAAAGCAATTAAAGGAGTAAAATTCATGCCAATTTTTTTTCCATCCAGAATATACAAATCTTTCTATATTTTGAAATTCAAGAGATTTATAGTCTATATTATTTTATTCACACATTTTGTTTGTTGCTATTGTGAAGATATAAATATGTATAGAATTTACTAGATGACTCATTTCAGAAGTTATTTCAAATAGTAAAAGTATGATAATGAAGGCATGTGAAATGTATCAACATAATTTTCATGTAGCAAATCCTTTCTCTTAATTTTTCACTTTTAAGAAATATTAAATCGTACACAACTTATAATCAAAAAGAAAAAGTAGACAATGTATGGAAGTGCATTGCAATTCCAAAAACAATGCAATCATTTTAAGAATTGTTGTTAAGAATGTGTTAGATTTAAGATCCAAAATGTTATATGATGCATAGTTTCTGTTAATTTTTTGATGTTTGGACTTGCAACTGAAGGAAAACTAGTCAATATTAACAATTTTCCCTCTTTCAGATATTATAAACTAAAATCCAACTCTGACTTTGGTGCAGACATACGCTAATAACTTGAATAAATTTACATTTTAATTTACAATAGGGATTTGAAATTTTATGGAAATTTCTGGTACAATTTTTATAAATGTTGAAAATTAATAATACGTATTCTAGTTGCAATGTTGTTACATCATTAAATTACAATTTATATTCTAATATCGTTTTACGAAATTTATTCTTGTAAGTCAAGATTATTTTGTATACAGAATTTTGTATTGTTGTTAAATAAAAAGTATTTTTACATTGTGTAATTTTTTTCCCTACTGAATTCATAAAATAATTTTGTATTACTCGAAAATAAATTGAAGAATCAATAAAAGTACAACTATTTAGTAAAGAAAAGTAATTAATATGTATTTAAATAAGGAGTATGTTGAATAGTTATATTAATCTTAGAAAATATAAGTATTTCGTTGAAGTACATAAAAAAGAAAATGACTTTCTCAACCAAAAGATAATCTAATTTTGTAAAATTATCCAAGTTCTACTTATGAAGTTTTTCAATGTTTTGCTTAAAAACATAAATCAGTCTATATGCTCTTTTTATAAATGAAATAAATGTATTATTATATGTTTACCAATATTAACATATCAGTGTTTACCAATTTTTATAAATTATATTTGATCACTGTATTGCACATTTTTAAGTACTCCTTTCATTCACAAATGTTGTAATTTCATGTACATTTTATTCAAATTTACCCCTTTTTCATTTTACGTGTTTTAAATCGTACAGTTTTAAAATTAAAGAATGATTTGAAAAAATCTCAACTTGTGGATTTTTAGTTTACTTAACTTTTATTTTCTTTCATATAATTCTTTTTTTTTTAATCACATTTTTCAATCACTTGTAATGTTAAATAATTTCTGTATGACAAATTGAGTTTATTTTGCACTTAATAGTTTGGATCTGTACATCCCTTGAAGATCAGAACTATTAAAAAAATGCAACTCAAATAGGAGAAAATTCATATATCTTTTCATTTTATAATTATGTTTCATATTTATTGCTGTTTATTTTTTACCGTCTTTTATATCTCAAATTGTAATTGAATTTAACATACATATGAAAACATGGATTGTTTGTAAATGTGTGAAAAATATTTTTAAAAAGGTATGCAGACTTGTCTTCAGTTTATGAAATATTTCTAATCTCTTAAAATAAAATATATTTTAAGTTTTTAGCATAAGAATTTTAAAAATTACATGAAACCTCATTCTGAATAGATAGAAAATAAACAGTTATTGATTTTTAAATTGGAAAGAAAAATGCTAATATTCTATTTCATGTATTTATTACTATTCTGTAATTGTTGAATGAACTATTAGTAATGTATCAAAGAGTACACTTAACAACTTTCTCTCAAATTTACAGTCTCCATTACTTAACAAGATATCATTTTTTTTATTGTGTAATGTTTTGCTTACTTAGTTGTAACTTTATCACTTGACATTAAGTAGTAAAGTTACAGCCAAGGAAATTCGAATATCTTCAAAAACATTCTGCAACATTTGTACTCTTTTAAGATAGAAATAATTACAAATTCAAATTAATTTGCTGTCTTCTTTAAAAAAATATAATTTTATATTCTGTTCTAGAATGTTAAAATAATATTCAAATTCAATTTTTAAAACAAATTATTAGTGCAAGAGCAACTATCCTTCATTTCTAAGAGCAACAGTATTAAGAGATTGACATAAATAAAATAAATAGTGTGTATATTCTTAGTTTTAAAGAGAAATACTACACATTAATTGAATCAAAAAAGCAAATTGAAATATGTAAAGATAAAAAATGACAATTGAGGCATCACATAATTTTTTTCCCCATCAGCCATGCACATAACCGTAATTTTAAATACAAATTTCATTTTTCCAACATAAAATCTTTAAAATATAAAGTGAATTAATGTGCATATTTTACATCTTTATCTTTAAAATGATTAAATAAAATGACCAAAATAAAAATACTAAATATGCATTGATTTCATAAAACTTAAGACTCGTTAATAATAATAAAAAAAAAACCTAATTCCTTATTAATTATTATATACTGAATACACTTGAATTGCTCTAAGAATTGTGTTTTATAAGTTGAGTAATATCAATTTTATCACAATTATAATTACTTCAAAATCATATAATTGCAATTATAATTTTATGTAGAAAACACTACTTAATTTATCAAATCAATTAACTTGCATCAGCCATTATAAAAATCAAGGTGTGTGTGTGTGGAGAAAGGTTAATATTTGTTTCGTATACAAAATGCTCATTTGAGAAATTTTGTGCATAGTTGAAAAAAGTATTAAATATGCATAAGGAATCTATATTTCTAAAAGAATGACATATTCAATGAACAAAAATCTTTACTGTATTTTCAAAAAGTGAAATTAAAACCTTTTAATAATTTCATCTAATATCTTATTATGCGAGATTCATCATAAAAGGAATCCTCTTAGTAGAAGAGAATGAAAATTTTTAAATGTAGTTATTATTTAAAAAATAAATAAAAGGAGAGATACATTATATAAGGTGAATAATCTATTTATTTGTTATACTTTTTTAGAAAGTGGAGCAGAGTCAATATTTTTCTTTTTTATATAAAGAAACAATTATTCAAACAAGGATGTTACAAAAAAGCAAAAAATAAAAAAAAAAATAATATAAATTATATTACACAACAAAATCAAGCTATTTAAAATCCAACATTGGAAAAAAGTCAATATAAATTATCTATATGAAATTACAAAAGAAAGACTTGTGATTATTTTCCAATATAATGCCAATAGTAGAAAATGCATCAATCAGCATTCACTTTGAGCAGGCAGTGTCTTTTTGTAGTTTTTTACTCAAAACTTAACAGCAAATAATTTCTATGGTCCCAGAAATCAAAAGATGACAATTCAATTGCAGAATGGAAATTGACAGAATTATGAAGATTTGGCACCAAGTTTTTCTAAAACTTTGATTCCTTTTTCTAAGTATTCTTCCCTGGAGATCCAAAATGTATCTTTATCTTTCATAACATCAGCAAGAACTGAACCACCAATAAAAACCATATCTTTCCTTCGGGGTGGATCTTCAATACGAATTTTGAATTTCTGCAAAACAGATACAAGTATGAATAGTTTTTTTCAAAATTTTATAAAATGCAAAATTAAAATATATAACAGAATATAACCTTCAACTCTTCACAGACATATATTGAGGGGACTTAAAAAGTTATTCTGTCTCAAGGACATGAACTAATAGCAGACAATATAAAAGTAGTCAATGTATGAAATTCAGCCTACTGTGTAGATTCTTTTATGGATTTTATTTTTTTGCATCAACTTTAGAAAATTTATGCATAAGTGAAATACAGTTTATTACAAGAATCATACACATAGGTAAAATAGTTAAAAATGTAAATATTATACCATCCAGATAAATACATTCTTGTTTTCTTATGGTTTAATTCACTTTCTTACAAAAAAAAAAAAGGATTGTTCCTTATACTTATTACAAACAACAGAAAAAGCTCATAATTCAGGTTATTCCACTTGACATATTTGTAAATTACATTAAAATGATTAACTATATTTAACTACATTGAAATTTATAAAATGTTCTTTCATATAAACTTCATTAGAATATTGTAGATTGATAATATTTTAATAAAATTTAATATTTATGTGGGTTACAATAAATTTGAGCAATTTAATTTTCATATTTTCTGTTTATCGTACATATATCCTTTTGCAAAAAAAAAAAAAAAAAATTATATAGGTGAAAAATCCCCAAAACTTGCAATAAACAATAGAATGTCAAAGTGAGGAAGTAATAAAATTGATAGAAAAAATTTATATTGAAAGAATAACACAAATATGATCAAGGGGCGAAATCCATACACTTATAAGTAACAAAGGTTAGGTTAATATTACATGTTGCTATTAATTTTATTAATATTAATCTTCAGCAATGATTAATTATTATAGAAGTCAGTCTACCATGATATTAATCTTCAGAGATGATTAACAATTATAGAAGTCAGTCATCCACGATCACAATGTAACACCTATCAGTATGACTAGAAGGGATTCTACCACATATTATTCAAGTAATTTCCCCACTCTGCTATTGTAATTAACTGTACAACCACAACATCACACAAATATACAAATGTATGTTTGACACATACTAACAGTGAATGCATGTATACAATTTATTTAAAAGCTACTCATCCCTTTTCTCATTCAAATCAATTAATGTAAGCATGATATAAATATTACAATTATAATTAATTTATTTGTAAGTGATGATTATTGATGGAAAAAATACACATTTAGTTGCATTTAATCAAAATAATGAACTAGTGACAGCCTGGCAAAAATTATGGTTGTTCTTAAATGAAGAAATATATATATACAATACACAATACTTAGTTTTTAATAGTATACAATGGGATCCAAATGTTTTTACAAATACATAATTAAAATGTGTACACAATATACAAAAGCAAGTAATTAAAAAAATTAAATTATAAAAGATTTAATAAATTTACAACAGTTGAAAAGTTAATAATGCTGCATTACAAGTTATTTTAGTTAAAGGAGACAATTAAAATGTCAAAGTTTATTTTTAATAACTATCTGGTATATTTTTTCCCATTTCAACAGTTTAAACAATGTTAAAAACTTGAATTTGTAACTATAAGCACACATTTCTTCTTCTAATATATTACTTTTCTCAATAAAAGCCATCCAATGCAACAACTAATATGACTTCATACTAATGTAAGTCTGAGAATATAATGTTGTGGTATATGTTGCAATGTACAGATGATTAACAAGAAAAAAAGTAATTAAAAATGACCAAAATATTTTTTCACAAAATTTCTTTCAGATTACAGGATTTAAAAACAGTAATAAACTACACAAACATACAACATCTTAAATGTCAATTTAAAATTGCATAGTGTCTAATTTTTTTTGATTACTATTTTAATGCAAAATCTTGAAACCTTGGAAGATTTCCAATTCATTAAAGGTAGTTTATATTATATATAGAAAAACTATTTTGTAATGTAATATAGAAAAATGTCTGTCACAAGTATTTTAAACATCAAATTCAATCTACTTTTCATCAAAATAAGTTTATTAGGTATTCCCCTCAGGCACATTGAAGAAAAAAAATTCTATGAATACTTTCATCTAAGAGTTCTTGAATTTCATTTGATCTTGTTTGACTAACAGAGTATTGCAACTGTATAGCAAACTATTGACTATGGACCTCATAATTTTTAGTCACAGACTATCAAGGTGGAAATTTAAAAACATAAGCTAGAATATCTTTATGAAAAGTTTCATATCATGTAAGGTATGTTATTAATGATTTTAATAATTGAACATATCACTGGAGGCAGAAAAAGCATTGCAAATAATGAAACACAAAATTTAGAGCCATGATTTAATGAAGCAAGGACAACAGAGCACATATAACTCTCAAAATGCTATATGAGCAATACCTCTGAATGAGATTTAATACAGATTTTGAGTGGAATCAAGCCTTGAACCTCCAACAAATGTTATAACACTATTATTTTTCTACTAAATTATCCTCAATTCAAAGCAAAGGTGAAAAAAAATGAGAAAGTTCTATGCAAAAGAACAGATTTAGCCACCCAAGGTGCTTTTTTCTTAAAAAATAATTATTATTAAACTATTCAATTAAATATAAAATTAAAGTAAACAATGAAATAATAAATTACTAAATCGAATATTATATCAACTACATGTTATTAAAATTGAAGCAAAAGATAAAAAGTCGAAAAGTGATCTGGTACACCAAAAGTGATCCAACTAAAACAATAGCACCTCGGGTGGCAAATAAATTCTTGCCCTTAACAATTTCATAGTAGCTACTGAATAAAAATTTTGTCATTTAACTTTTTTACGATTTAAAGGATTAGGAGGTTCAGGACTACATTTTCACCTGCATAATTAACAGCAGACTGAAGTTTACTTTTAGTACAAATTGACTATGGATAACTGGCTCATTGATTGGTCAAGTTAGAATTCCAAATCACATCTTTAATAAATCAAATTTGAATTGTACAAGCAACTTCAATGGGAAAAGAGTTTTTAAGCAATTATTGGAGATACATAAGAATTTGTGCATACATGCTTATTAAGGATATGTAATCATGTTTAAGGAATGCATAGAGGAAAAGCCAAATCAAACTTTTACCCAAGATAATATTCTCTAAAAAAAACTTACAGCTAATTTTTCTGTTTCTCCCTTTAAAACTCTTTCCAAATAAAGCTGTTTGATTTCCCGTTCCAGTCGACTAGGTAAACCAGGATACATTGTGGATCCACCAGATAGTACAATGTGTTTATATAATTCTGGCCTTATGTCTATGTCACCAGCTTGTATAGTGTTGAAAACAAGTTCAGCTATGCCTTGACCTTCAACATTTATCAGATGAGGCTGGAATAAAGCTTCAGGTGCTTCAAACCTTTCACCTCCTAATTTTATGACTCGACCATCAGGAAGCTGAAAATATTAAATGATACAAACAACATAACTAATGAAGCATTTAAAATTATAACTTAATCCTTTAGTAGCTTTGAAAAAAATAGTTTATTCAAGTTTTAAGTATTTTGAACATTATGGATTTATTTTTATTAATAGTGTATTTTCCAGGTGGTGGCTGCAATTGAAAATTAGAAGTAAGAAGGAGGTAAATAACTTTCAGATAACAAAAAATAATGTGAATTCATGAAGTATGGGGAGGGGAGAGTACACACAATATTTTAAAATTTAGCTACATTGAATTTGACTTTTTCTGAATGAATTTGGACAAAAAAAAAAAAAAAAAAAAAAAAAAAGTAAGAATATTGACAGTTTATATCAGCTTTACTGTGTTTAGTTTTAATACTTGGGTAACTGCTTTTATCAAAGGAATAATATTATACATGTATTACAATTAAATAGAAGTATCTTGAAAATAAAAAAATGATTAGTGACAGTTTCATTATGGCTTTTAAATAAGCACCAATAAATAAATGGTAATTTGCTAAAATCCTACCAATGAGTTTACTCATAGCTCCCCCCCCCTTTTTTGTATACACCATTACACTGCAGAAAGTACAAGGGAAAAAAAATACTCTTATAGATTGCTTGGGCTAAAAAGCATTCTATTATGTGTTCAAAGCAAGGCAATTATAATATAAAAACAAGATATACAATGCAAAATAAATTTATCAGTCATATGTTTCCTCCTGACATAGGTTTCCAATCATCCATCCACCTTGGCTACCCTTCCTCACAGAGCATGCTACACCTGCTGAGTGAATCTTCTCTATTTTCTGTGGTGCCTTATGAAACAGTTAGCCATGATGCAATAATCTTAATGATGCATTAACTTAATATTTCTTCTTTTAAAATCTTTCATATTTGATTTACAATTAAAAGTTAAATTGGACAATGCAAGACTTATATGGTAATAAATAAAATATTTAGAAAAGTTATAATGCAGGAATAGAAACGTTCAAATTTTTTCTTCGGCTTTTTCAAAATGATATTACAATATATACATACATCTTAAAGTCAAATTACACAATACTATTTGAACACATGGAAATGGGAAATGTTTCTAGTTTTCCATTGGATAAATGCAGAAATCATGCATGTGATACATTTCATTATTCATATATTATAGCCTTTATTTCTGGATTGAATATAATTTAAACTGCATTCAGAAAGGGATAATATTTGGAAAGAAGTGAGTCTTATCACAAAGGATGGTTAAAAATCAAACCTATTAACAGGAAAAAAATAAATATTTTTCAACAAATCAAACTAATTTTTGCATGCAATACTTTAAATTTAACATTCTTTATAGATTTTTTATTAAATAGACCGATTTCATAAAAATGAAAAATTAATTCTGTATATATAAAACAGAGAATAGTTATAGTTAAATCAGAATAACAACTTAGAATACTAATTAGCAATATAAATAAAAAATCACAAAATTTTAAATACTTACTGTATAAGGTTCCACAAGAAATGTAGTTTCCAAAGCTAATTTTTGTTCTTGCTCAATATTATAACCAATGTAGCATAGTTTTTCTTTGATCATTCGAACCGTTTCGAAATCAGCAGAATGGTTAAAAGCATATCCTCGAAGAAGAAGTAACTAATACAAATACAGACTATTAGTACAAAATTTTTTTTATGCTTTCAAACTAAATTATACAGAGTGTATTCTGTCATCACACAGACAAGCAAAAATAGGTATTTCTGAAGATAGGTGAATATACAAATAAACATTTTAGGTATTAGCTCTTTGAAATGTATACATAATGGTCTTAAAATAAAGATAAAATATTTTTTTTTATTAACAAACAATACTTTTTATAGTTACTGTACAGTAATTTCACTCATATTCAGTAGAATTTTAAATTAACCTAACCATACTTTTTTTTTTCATTAAAAAAAAAAAGTCTTAACATTTTAATTCTATCCAGGCAATTTTCCTTGGATTTTTAAAGTATTCAAAATATTTTCTTTCAAATTAAACTGTTTTTAAATAATGAAAACAAGTAACAATGAGGGGTCCTCTATAATCATCATGAAACTTTCTAAGAAACAATTTAACCAAACATTTGTCACTAAATGAAAACAGAAATATTTTTTACAATTAAAAAATAACAAAAGAAAAATATAACTGAAAAATATACATTGATGATAAAACTGAAAAATTCCAAATAAGTCATTTCTCAAAGCTTTAATTCAAATTTGTAAAATGATCTTTTATCGTAATAAATAAAAAAAAAAAAAAAAAAAAAAAAAAAAAAGAAGAAGAAGAAGAATAATATATATTGACATTAGAGGCTGATTTTTAACACTCACATATAAAAATCCTCATATTACTTAGAATGTTATTTTTAATCATCAAAATATTCATGTCTTCAAGAATTATTAAAATACTTTTAAAATAGAATAAACAAAAACCTTAATAAGATATCTGGTAATATCTCGTCCTGCAATGTCTAAGCGGCGTGTAAGATGGGACAAAGCAAATCCCTCATAGACAGGACATATGTGGGTAACACCATCACCAGAATCTACAACAACTCCAGTTAATAAACCTGTAAGAAATACATTTTAAAGTTATTCTTTAGAACAATTTTATTAAATGACATACAGCTATATGTATATATATATAATCATAAAACATCCAAATTATAATTCACAAAATATCAATTCTAAATAAATTCAACATATCAATCATTACATAAATCCTACATTAACGTCTAAAAACTACATGTTTAAATAAATCAATAAAAATACTGAGTAAAATTAACATAAATCATATAAAAATTATAATTAAGCATACTAAAATTAAAAGAGAAAAACCAAGTGAAAGAAAGCAAAATTCAGAATAATTGAAATAATGTTGTTTGGATCTATTTTGTGTTCAATATCTATTGTTTATATTTTTGTGTGTATTCAATGTCTTTTATTTCATTAGTATTTTTGTGGTGTCTTTGGGTTATATGTATGTGGTGCTATTCCCACACCATCAACCCAGTTTTTTTTATCTGTTGCATATTGGCAATATCCTTGTTTTTGGAACGAACTGCATTTGGCAGGAGATGCCATTAGTGTATGAGCTCGCCGCACAATATAGCTGCTGGCAGTCGTTAAAATAAATTTATAGTTTGTAAAAAAGTTTTTTTTTTTTTATCTTTTCACACACGACTAATGTAATTAATACTGTTCCATACTTTGGAATAGAAAAAAGTGTGTTTATAACATTATTACTGATCAAACCATCAATTAATGTACATAACATTGGGAAAATGGATGTAAATGACAATGGGGACTTTTGAGAAACATCTCAGTACATATTTATGTCCATTGTGGAATATGAAGCAAAATTTTACATGCCATGCTATAATACAAAATTATTCGGCAGTTGTCAAGGCAATTTATCCCAATTCCTCACTTAAAAGCCTGGATGAGGGTTTTCTGGTTTGTTGGAGGATATTTTCAAGCAAGTTACCTAACCAAAGTATCTTAAACAATTTCAATGGGATTTAGGTCTAAAGAATATGTTGGCTATATAAGGTATTGAATACTATTGCTCTCAATATATTCCTGAACAAAGACTGGTTGAGGAAATGGTGTGTTTTGTTCATGAAAATAAAATGTATCATAGGCAGCACCATAGAAAAGGTGAACATGAGGCAGTAAGCCTTTATATATATGTCTTTGGCTATTCAAATTCCTAACTGTGAGCACATATACGGGCATGAAACCCATCGAACAATACTAGTCCATACCAAGAAACTGCATGTTGGATATCAGTCCCTTTCCTGGATATTTTCTGGGTGACATGCTTTGCCACCCTCATGCAATATCAGTTAGCATCTATATTCCGATTGCAGACTATAATCATCTGAGAATAGTATGCAGTCCCAGGCCTGATTTATCCAATTTTGATGCTCCTGACACCATTGCAACTGAGTTCTATGTTAGAGTTTGGATAATGGCACACATAAACAACATATTTGCAAGCATGTAGGTTTCTTTCTCTGAAACCTATGTAATTGGAAACCTATTTTTGTCACTATAGTTTTCTGTTAGATCATTTTTCCTGTGGAGAAAAATTCTCATTTGCCACTTCCTGAGCTGTAATGCATTGTTTCCTTTTTGCTGAAATGACAAACTTATTTTCTTTAACCATCGTACTTCTGTCATGTCCAGCAATTCTGGAAGGGTTGAAAAAGCTAAGCACTGTATTATGGAGAGAGTAATGCACTTTTATAATCAACATATATGAAAATAAATGTATTTTGACTGAAATAATTGATTGAAAATACATAATCATATCCTAATTACTTAAATACATTCACATATAATTTTCAAATTTATTTTACAATGTGTTATTTTTAACACTTAAACATACATATATATATATATTTGCAAAACACAATCATATTTGAAGAGTGATAATCATACCTTGTGCGTAAAGGGCTAATACAGCTTGAATTGCAATATATGCACCAGCAAACTGATATTTCTCAAACATGACCTAAAATAAATAAGATAATTCAATCAGCTAAGAAAATTTTTAAAGGATTTTAATAAAATTAATATTTATAATATTAATTTACAGTGAAACGATACTTAAAGAAACTAAGTGGATAATACACAATTTTCAAGATATACTTGATTTTAAATTAAAATAGAAAAATAAATTTTGAAAATAAAATGGAAATTTTTTTTAATAGCATAAGGGTACTAGAAATGCTTCAACAATTCAATAAAAGAAGTTAATGTTTCAAGAATTCATAATATTAATTTCATTTCTCAACTCATTAAAGCAATTATGTTTAAAAAGTTTGCTAGCCTAAGAAGTCCCATCAGGTGGTGCCCAAGCCCAAAGGTTTCAGTAACTTTTGGGGCTGAGATACTAATTTTTAACTAGCAGCCAGACTGAGTACCAGGCCAAATGCTGGACCTCCCAGTTACCTTTCCAAGTGAAATTGATATTCATTTATTGACACTAAAGAAATGAAGGACTAAGTTGACCCATAATGAGCCAATCAAGCTGAAGTCACTGGGAATTGAATTTGGGCCAGCGGTGCTTGCAGTCAAATATACTAACAACTGTGGGGACTGTTAAAGCAATAATATCTAAAAGTTTTACCTGAAGTGAACTTTGGTATTCAGATATTATATTTTAACCAAAATTTGTCCCTAATCACAGAATTTTTCTGATGTTTCAGAATTTCAAAAGTAAAAAGTCAAATTAATTCTAAATGTTTTGTTACACAAAACATTATGATATAAAATAATCACTTCCTCTCTTAATCACTAAACATATTCATTTCAAATCCAAATATGCACAATACACACATAACAGAATAAAGTAGCAAATAACATCTATAAACTAGTGTTGCAGCAAATCTTATTTTTAAACATAACACACTTTTTTCTTATAAAAAATTAAATTTTAGTAGATATTTCAACAGCCACATAAATATATCAACTTAATTTTAATAAAAACTGTTATGGATAAATTAGGATGGATTTTTGTTTTATGCTTGTCAGATATTTCATTTAACACTTGATGTATTAAATTTAAAGCATAAATATCTATAATCATGCTTAAATCATTTTAAAAATAATAAGAAAGAAAGAGAAAGTTGAAGAAAAATAAACAGTAACTGGTACTAATTTTTTATTTTATTTAAATCCACTCTTTTACTAATACTATTAATAATTTTTATAAGCATAGATAAAATAACAACAAATCAAATTATGTCTCAAGGTTTATCACAAAATAACAACCAACATAACACTCAATTTGTCAGATTATACAACACAATTTCCTAGATGATTTTTACTTAACTATAAAAAAAGAATATAATTGTAACTAATCCAATATAATTTTAATCAAAATTATACACAACTAATTAAAGTATAAGGAAATTAATCTACCTCAATCATCTTTTCCCTATTTTTTAAGGGATTCATAGGAGGTTCTGTTAACAAAACTTTACAATTTGTTGCATCTATATTCATTTGGTTCGGACCAAATGTATAATCCCAGATGTGGCACATATCTTCCCAATTTCGCACAATACCATTTTCCATGGGATATGCGACTTCCAACATAGAACGAAGCTTGCTTGCTTCATCTCCAACCATTAAGTCCTAAATACAAAACAATAACTAACAGTTATACACTTTAAAATAAATTAGATACCTTTCAGTTTACAGAATTATTGTAAGTTAATGCCATTAAACATTAATATAAAAAATTACTTAAACATAGCTGCATTAATTAAAAAATCTTATGATAAAATATACTTATACCAAATTTTGAAGAAATATTGTTTAATATGTAATATTGATATAACTACTGGTTTCAAAGGAGAAAAGTGCCAGAAATATGATTTTTACTAACATTATAAATCATCATTCAAAACATTATGAATAAAGATATTCAAATATTTCATGTTAAAAAAGCTTTTCATGATAGCCCATCCTACCCAATTGTTTATATATCACAACTACAGCCTTAGACCAGCATAGTTTAAGTTTTCACAATTAATTATGGAATGATACAATTATTTTTTAGTTTCCAATTCGGGAGAAATTTACAAGAAATTATAGTTTTCCAATTGGGGAGAAAAACTAAGATTAAATGAAACTAATTTTTTTAAAAAAATTCATTCATTACTTAACAAATTTGTACTTTTTTTACATCATAAAATACCTTTTCTTCAACTTTTAACCCTGTTTCATACATTGAATGAAATCTGAATACAGTTCATACATATTTTGTCAACAGCTTGCATGCTGGTAATGGAAATTACAACTGTCAACACTAATTAACCATAGATCAGATGTTATGAATAAAATAAACATGTTATAATTTTAGCAACAATAGAATTCACTATGAACAGTTAAAGAAAATTTCAATCCATTCTTTTCTCTACTATTTTCAAAATTTAAATGGCCTGAGGGTAAAATATAATATTCTTAGGAAAATTCTAAAAATTTTAGAATTTTTAATTAAAAACTATTTTTTAGAGACATTAATATTACTTTACTAAAATTGTAAATAAATAAGGTTCAATGATTAAAAAAGCTTTCCAAAATTTCAATAACTTATTAGCAAATTTCAAAGACAGAAAATGTAAGCAAACTTACACGAGCATCAGTTGGTTGATCCTTATGCAGCATTAGGAAAAATTACTCAAAAAAATTAAAAATTTAAGAGATTATATATACAAAATGGCACAATAAATGATCTTATATACGAAAAAAAAAAAAAAATTCTACAGCAGTTCTTGTGATGAAATTTTAATTTTTATACAATGAAAAACCTTTTACCTAAAAACTGTCACACACAATTTAAATTTTGAAAAAATTATAAAATAGTAATTAAAAAAAAATTGGTACTTTTCCACTTTGCCTGCCTAAATCTCACCAAGCAGGCTTTATTGGCGACAACACACAAAAAACACATATTCCGTTTGGCATTGGTTGCAATTTTTGGCTACTTTATCACTTGCACTGGTGAAATGGAAAAGTACCAATAAATTGCAATATGTTGCAAGACTTTATGAGAGTTACATAATTACCACCAATAAGCAATAGGAGTACATAGTTTGAATTTAAAACGTTGATTAAAACTTCCTTTTCCACATTTTAACAATGAAATATTAAAATTGTGCTGTCTTTTATTACAATTAACTAAACATGTATCAAAATGTATACATATCTATTATATGCATTTAACCAACCTTATTTTAATATTATCAGAAATTATAAATTTTACAAGCAAGCATTTATAACAATTATATTATAATACTTCAGTATTCATTAATGCTTATATAATTTAATCTAACAAATAATCTTACTTTCTATAACAGAAACGAATTCATCAACAATTCGAATTAAATTCATTTTACACACACAAGATCACTTACTTTTACTTCAATGTCTCCAATTTTATGAGCAGCTCTTATGATAGGCCTTCCAACCAAAGAGGGAAATGTAAAAGCAGGAAAATTATGACCAGCATACCCACATTTTACAAACTATATACAGAGAAAATAGTAAACATCAGATAATGAACACAATAGCTAAACACTGAAGATCTCAAATTATACAGTAACTAAAGAGATAAAATTCACGGTAACTTGTTGAAACTTTCTAATTCGGAACGATAGATATTTCGATATTCCAATTTAAGTTAATTTAATTATTCATACAAAATGAAAGTAAAGTTTCAGATTAAGCACTGCCAGGATTGCAACAAAATAATAAGATATAACATAAAGGAAAATAATTACCCCAGTTCCATTATCACAAACAATTACTTGACGACCCTGACTGTCCATATTTTGATTTTAATAAACTATTTATAAATGAAAAAAACTTAAACAATACTCATATCAATACACTACTGACAGTCGGCGGAAGGGTGGTCTAGTTTTTGTGGTTGATGCACTTCAGTTGCCAGTTCCAGTTACACTTATCAGTTAGGACAACATTGGAAGTAAAAACTGAGTAACTACGCATGTTTATAAAAATCAACTAATGATTTATCTTTGTTTTCCAGATTTCGTTTGACGGAATGTCAGAATAATTTTGTTTTTGAATGTATTTAAAAGGCTACTATGTATTATCCATGACTTAAATGAATCAGTAAATAATCCTTTTTAAAAATTTAAGACTTATTATGACGTAATACAAAAAGAAATTTTATTTGATAACGATATAGGTTTTAAATTTTATTTACGACAAAAATTCAAGATTGAGGAGGAAAAAACTCCTATCTGATTAAAGGAAACCTAAAATACTTTTTAATAAATTTCGAAAAAAAAGTTAATCTTTTTTAAATATTAAAAAAAAAATTCAGTCTTGTTCTGGTTTCATGGTAGAGGCATTTATCCAAGTTTTACTGTGATCTTTAATTACATAGTATGGTACATTTTCTAATAGGAAAAACTATAGTAAAATGATTATATGTATTTAATATTATGTACCATTTCTCCTGAAAAACGGGTCAACTGAAAAATTTATTAATCTTTAAATTTGTGTTGTTGTCTAGCCATCAATCTTCTTTTGAATTCAGTTTTACCGGCGACTGGCAATGATGGGTAGTCGAGAAATATTTTGATTGTGTCACTGTCCGTGATCCATAATTTTTGTGAATAAAGACACTTGTTATTTAATTAAATTAATAACATGAGGGACGTTGGTGCTTACCTATCTACTCAACAAGCTCAAAGTACGCCAGAAAAGGCTGAAGAATGGGCTCAAATGGAGGAGTTTTACAACAAAAAGTAAGAAATGTTTGAATTTGTCAAGTCATAACAAACAAAAGCAAAATTTAAAAAATTACTTCAGATCTATAATTATTTCTTAAGATAAATATTTTTAATGCTTGTAAAGTCAACCATCTGTATCTTTACATGCATTTCAAGTTTTGTTCGATATATTTAATAAGGTACAAATTAGGAATTAAAATTATCGTATGGTCTTTTGATTCAGTTGTAACTCGCAAATATTGAGTGACTCGCTTTCGAAAGGACAAAATGCTAATGGATCCCTCCAAAACTTGTTTGCATCTTCTAATTGAATTGGATTCTTATATTAAATTTCTAATTTTCATCTTTTTAATTCCCTTATCTGTCTTTGTATTTTATATATATTTTGGATCTTAATGTGATTTTAAAATAATAAAACAGTTTGAGAAATGGGCTTGCAAGTCTTTTAATAAAGATATGTCTGTCAAAATGTAATTCGAAAAATTTATTTTCACCCCAGATATTTTAATTTCCAGCTTTTTTAATATACATCAGGAGTATTCAACTTTTTACACTTTGGGGAACCCTTTGATCTAACTGTTTTCTCAAGGGAACCTCTTGACCAAAGAGCAGAAAAAATAGGATGTCAAAGTTTTATCCTACTCAAATTTATTATTGCATCTTTATTTTATCTCAATACAAACATCATAATAAGATAATGAATGATGAGGAAACTAATTTTTTTTTGTTGGTTTTCTAAAATATATTCTATTATAAATAAACAAAAGAAATTATATTTTAAATTATAACAAATTAATTTAAAGTAAAATTTTTTAATGACTTGGCTGTAATTGTTTTTTTATTGCAATGTCTTTTTATGTCTGAAGTAATTGTTGAAATCTGCAACCTAATGTCATCTTCAGTATCCAGTCTATTCCCCCCTTTTTTTTTTGTTTTTGATGCAGCATAATAACTGAAAGATTTTTTTGCATATAATGGGTTGAAACAAATGACATTAAATGTTTCATAGTTCTTTTGACAATTTCAGGATATTCTTTTCTATTGTCAATCCACAAATGCATAATATGAACTTGACTAAATTTTAGTTTCAGAAAGTATTCAATATTATCTTTCAAAATGAAATCTGCCTAAAATTTCAATTTTAAAAGAATGGTGCCATTATATTTCGTATTTTAAGAATAGTGATACTTGTTCCTTGCAGCAATGTGTTGAGCTTATTGAAATGGGTAAATAGATCTGCTATAGATACACAACTATCTGAATCCAATCTGCATCATTTAATTTTTGAGCTAACTGAGATTCATGTTTAAATAAAAAAAATCTGGGTATATTTCTATTTTGCCGGCACTGGCGATTAAGTCACCAATAATGACACAACCGACGTCAAACGGAATATATGTATACTTTGTGTTGTTGCCAATGAAGTCTGTTTGGGGAGATTTGTGCTGGCGAAATGGAAAAGTACCTAAAATTCTCATTTCATCTTTCAATTTGCAAAATTTTGCCTGTAATTTTCCATGAGAAAACCAACAAACTTCTTTGCGTAGAAGTAGCTTTTTATGTAAACATCCCATATTTTCACACTATAAACTGAAGTACAATAAACACAATAACTGAATCTGGAATTAAATTGCTTTGATTTGATAAAATTTATAATTTTAACACAATCATTAAATACTTATTTAAGCTTTTTCGTCAATTTCTTCTTTGCAAGAGCTTGTTGATTGAGACAAAAGTGAGTTACTTCTCATGTGAGGATTTTTTTTGTTTTATGCATGGAATTATGTTGTTAAATTTTGCAAGCAGTGCCTCAGCTGCATCAGTACATATTTGATGGCATAAATCCCAAGATATATCATATTTTTGAAACATGAATGTACAAAATTAAAATTTTTTATCTCGGTTGTTCTAGTTGGTAGACTTTTGCAAATTATATCTTATTGAGCTGCTTTTCTCTCTATATATATATCAGAATAATGAGTGAGATCTATAATCCAGCTATATTTATAGTCTCGTCAAGTTGAATAGTAAATCCATGTTCAGAAGCTTTCGAATGTCTTACAGGCTCATTTTCACAAAAATTAGACATATCTTTAACATGCCTTGAAATTGTAGGATCCAAAAGGTGGATACAATCGATTAATTTAGCATGGTCTTCCCTAATCATGGTAGTTACATCTTTTTGCACACAGTTTAAATAAGCTTTTTGTAATCGTATAAGCTTCACCAGATTGAGCAATACAATAACTGACACGATACTATGCTTCCAAAGCATTATCATTATAGTTTTTAACAAAGCTCTTTAAGGTCATTTTTCTTTTATTCTTTAACTCATTTCATTTTCTTTTAAAATACTCAATGTTTTCTTATGTAAAGTTTGGTGATTTGTTTCTAAATGACTTTTTAATGTTGAGGGATTTAAACTGCTGTTGTGCATCACATGTTCACTTTCAACGCATAACTCTTTTGGTTCATTTTCATCACCAATCCAAGTAAAACCAAATTTTATATATTCTTCATTATAATTCCGTTTTTTACATATGAGTAAATCTGAATCACCTAACAACTTTTAGGTAATAACATCTGATTAATTATCGCCATAGTAGCAAAACTATTTTCTGTTTCCGATGTATGAAACTTAGCAATTTTTAATCACATATCCATTGTTGTTTGTTTATATAAATTGCAAATAAATAATAAGAGTTATCAATTATGATATAAAAGCAAAATAAACACTAACTTGTAGGCTTATGTGTGACTGTATGTAACAGACAGGATGAGATTAACAGAACTAATATGTTTGGTTTGGTAGTAGAGGATATATCCTACAATCCAAGGAGTCGGCTTTGTCCCAGGTAATCCAGATGCATAAACACTTTCGGAAACAGGCAAGGAGAGCTAGAAAGAATGGGTGAATAACTCTCTCTTATAACTTCTCATTCTAAAACATGTGCTGAACATGCACAAAAATACTCTAAAATGTATTTTTTTGGAATCAGCTTGAATACCACAACTGGTGCACTTATGACTCTCAGAAAAAGCACCTAGGATAATGCATCCAATAAGTGAAGGAATCTTTACCTGTGCCGAAGGACGGACATTAATATTTGGCCTTATGTGCTTTCATTAATGTATTTGAAGCACATGACTTTAATGAAATTTGTTTTATCTGTAAAATATTTATATTTTTTTACAAGTAAACTGCCTTTAAGAATTTGATCTTTTATAAAAATTAAAAATGTCCTGAAATTTTGGTGCTCTGGTTAAACAAATAGTGATCACTTGCGGGAACCCCTGTCAAAGTTTCAGAGAACCCAGGTTGAAGACCACTGACATACATCATTTACATATTATTATTTTTATTTACGTATTCATGTTTCATGCAATTTTAGAATGAAGTTTATAGATCTGCAAGAAAAAATATTGATTTAGTGCATTTATTACTTTTTCCGCAACAATTTAATATTTTTTATACAAGTGCTGAAGTTGGTTTTAGAAATCATTTCAATTTCAAACTCATTGTTTTAACCATTTTGTTAAAATAATGACTACTAGTAAAAAATTTAAAGGTTATACTACCTTATTTTATTTTCATTTTTAGTGAACTCTTCTTGCGTATAAGATTTAATTCCAGTATGCTCATATGCTCCAGTATGCAGAGTTGCTGTACTCTTGAGGAATTTTATTCAGTTAAGCTTATTTGCCAAATGTTTATCATCATTTGCATCATGGATGATTTGCTGTCTCTCTATTAAACTTTAATATATGAAATAATCGTGTACATTTTAAAGTTCTTCATTGTTTTTAAGTAAATATTCATTTTTTTTTCAGATTATGGCATCAACTTACTTTAAAGGTTTCTGCTTTAGTAAAAGTTCCAGCTATGCAGCAAGGAAAAGCATTATTAGAGGTATATATTTATTTTCACTTATAATTAGGTAAATAATTCTACTTATGTATTTACTTTAACTGTTATTTGTTTCGTATAGTTTTACTTAACACATTATAGGCCTAAGGGGTGCATAAACACAACTTTTCAAACTAATTTTTTTAGGCCACTTGCAATATTTATTACTTTGATTTTACAACATTGTTTATTTTAAGAGAAATAAGATATGAGTAGTTTTTTTTAATTAAAAATAAGAATGAATCTATGTGTTCCAATTTTAATCATTTGTGCACATCTTCAAAAATTATTTTTGTTTTAGTAATTTTACAATTTCTTAGGTTTTTGTCAATCTCATATAAGTGAAATACATAGACATTAATCAGTAAATGTTTTACTCATATTTTAGAATTAAAGACCAGAACAAATCTAAATAGGATCAATGTGTGTATGCACTATTTACCAAAAATCAGTATCATGCAAAATTTAAATTGTAAATACATTGAATCTAAAATCATGGAATGTAAACTTTAGTTTATAATAAGCAGTATTATGGTTCATGTTGATCTATTGAAGTTTTAATTGACTTGTAAAGTTTGTAGTGATATAGATTATGTGATAATCAACTTCAGAAAGAGAAATTTCAGGTTGTATGAAAGTAATAGGCTAGAAAATAGTTACAATAGATCAATGGATATTTTACATTTTTTAAAAAAAGAAAATGTTTATGTTTAAAGCAAAGGTCCACTACCTTGTGCATGTAAAGTTTTGTCCCAAATGCAAGCCAAGCACTTCTGCAGAAACGAGCGTAAAATTTTTCCCCACATCAGCTTAATGATATTCGTCCATAAAACAAATACATGGGAATAGTGGACATCTGTAATAAGGGGATTACAAACTACTGCAACAGAATAAGTGGCAAGAAATGGTGGAAACTGTTGTTTATTAATCTTTTCAGGATATCTGTCACATACATGTGCCAACATGAAGCACACTCACCTCCTGGCTGGCATGACAGAGCATTTTCGTGTTCACCTGTGGGCACATACATCTCAAGTCTTGGAACATTTTAAAAACTAATATTTTTGTTGCAAGATAGCATTATATATCCATAGGATTTGAGATGCATGTAGATTTGACCTTCTCAAGATGAGACAAAAATGACT
The DNA here is from genome assembly GCA_019974015.1 of Nephila pilipes. NCBI lineage: Eukaryota > Metazoa > Arthropoda > Arachnida > Araneae > Nephilidae > Nephila > Nephila pilipes. Next base: position 210,764 of record BMAW01108181.1, on the reverse strand, counting down.
CTCTTGCAGTTATATAAAGGCATATTCTCTACTCGCAGACTTCCTGATGGCTCTTTAAATGTGTATGTGATATTTGTTGATAGTTGGTGGGGAGTTTTATTTTTAAACTGTTGTAAAAATTTTTCAGGAATTATACAAAATCTTTTATGTAATGGTTCTGAAACAAACTTTTAGAGTAGTGGAAGGGATATTGTAATATTGTCTGGTTATTCTGTTGATAATGAAACCCACCAATTTAGTGATGATGAAGACATGTAGGATGTTTACAAGCCAAGTACATCAAAGCACTATATTTTATGGTCATCTGCTATAGAAAAATTTGTGCAATTGTCATTCAAATCACTGCCTGGATGAAAAGTAGATAATTCGGAGGAAGAAGAAATTGATTTATTTAGGCATTTTTGATAATACAGAAATTGGATTAATTACTGGAAAGATTACCATATTAGCTGGAATGTAACACAACACCAAATTTAATGCAACATCAAACTTTTTAATACAGATAAGGGAAAAGAAAAAGATGAGTTTATTGTGGTCCATTCATTTTACATTAAAGGAAATCAAAGAAATTATAATTTAGTCAGATAGCATTTATTTAAAAAAATTAATTATGTAAATTATTGTTTTTTTTTTATCATTTATTTATTATGTATTATAAATTAATAAGAGTTGTTTCATTCATTACCTAGGCCTCAAATTTAATGGGAGTCAATATCTTAAAGGGAAATGATTAGTCAAAAATTATCAGGTTATATGCTGCCTAATAAGATAATTTGTATAAGATGGCCAAAGATTCAGAGGATGTAACAGGTGCAATTTCTATGATCTATTTGCCTGTAAAAGTAGATTTCCTTGCTCTTATAATTTTAATAAGTATTATTAAAAAAAACCACAATCGATCATACTTTTCTATGAATCCCATGACTGCAACACTTTTTTAAACAATGTAATGACCATTACATTGAAATTCTTTGTTGTTTATATTTTACGGTACTTTTCCATTTTGCTGATGCTGGCAATAAAATCGCCAAAAATGATACAACTGACTTTGAATGGTGTCAGTTGTATTCAATGTAATTCAACACCGCTTAAACATTTTACATTTACTTATTAAAACTACATTTTGCTCATATTTATGGGTATTTATGCAATAATGTTTGGAATGTTATGTAATCTAAACTGGAGCAAAAATGATAAAGAATCTGTGATATAAGTGTGAAATGATATAATTAAGGAGTAAAATAATAGTCTAGATGGATCGAGATAGAACTGTATTATTGGTTTAATACTATGGTAAAATTAATATTACTCATTTAAATGTCAATTCATTAAAATTCTATTTGTAGGAATCGTTAGTTTTCCATTGAATTCATGCATTATTTGTTAGGACTTTGAAATAAGTAAGTTAATTTATGGGAATTCAACACTTGCAAGTTGTGAATTTCAGAGATCATACTGTGTATGATATTCAAGCGTATTTTCAATTTTAAGGTATTCTTATCAATGTTTGATATGTAATCCCTCTTTCCAAAGTAGTGAAACATTTAATATTTCGGGAACGTAACAAATTTTAAATTCTGCTACTTTGAATGTAAATTATCATTATTATTAACAATCAGATTGTTGTTGAATGCTAATTGAAATAAAAATTGACTAGTTCATTTATTAGATTTAATCTACCAAATTTTTGTGCATTATTTTTTGAATTAATTCGTTTTTGTTTTAAATCTGTTTGTATTCTTGTATTGATAATTTGAATCAAGAGTTTTTACCCCTCCTCCCAATAATTCAGTTATGAAATTCAAGCCTGTGTTTTTTTGCTTCCAATAAATCCTCAATTTATTTTATTTTTATAGTTATATGAAAATTTCCTTGCTGATTTTGAAAATAAGTAAGTGATGTCTTATTTTGCATTTGATGTATATAACAGATATATAATGTTTTATTTATTTTAAAATTTCAATTTAATTAACAACTTTTATTTCATACATATTTTTTCATCATAAAGTTTAATACACACACACATATGTTATATATTCTTAAAATATCGATCTTTTGCACAATATTTCTCTCTAAATTTTTTGAATGCATTTTTGTCATGCTTGTGTTCTTTTGATTCTGGGTTATACTTGTATATTTTAGAAGTAATATAATATTTAATCCAAAATTTTTGTTTTTTGAGCAGTAAAAAAATTGTTAGCTTAACATTTTTGAAATTGATATATTTTTATTATTTAGGCTTTGAGTACTTAATATTATTTATTTATTTTTGGTATTATAGGATTAATCCATTGTCCTTAGTTGAAATATTGAAGTTTGTTGTGAAGCAAATTGATGGTAATGAAAATTTGTTTTTATATCATACAAATAATTGTTCATGCTTATAAATATTTTTTACTTAATTTTTTTGTAGTGATCAAAATTACTAATTAGTTATTTTTTTTTTCTTTGCCTTTACAGAATATGACAAAAAGATTGATTTCATGACAAAGACTAAAGAAAAGGTATTTTTGGAAAATATTCTATAAAAAAGTTTTTAATGCAATTCCATATCTTAAGATATTATTTTTAACACTCTTAAATGATTTCCTTTAAATTCACATACAATTGTTAAAAAATGATGCCTATATGGATTTTTTTAAGAACTTTGTTGTGCTTCTTTATTTACATTTAATGTGCTGAAAATATTGGAATTTTTTAAAATTTCATATCATTTATATTATTTTAGCTAGAATGTAAATTTCTGGTTTTAGAATAAATTCAATAACTTTAATAAGAGTATTAAAATTTTACTGAATAAACGGTTGAGAGGGAGCATTGATTATTTGAATATTGATCTACTGAAACATTTAACTGAAAGTGTACCATTAAGTAAACTCTAACTTGTGTGTCATGTAGAAGTTTATGAAATATTGGCTGGTCTGTGAGAAGAATCTTTAGAATGTGCTCAGGAAAAAACATTCTAAGACATGCTCGAATATGATGTCAATGACCCTGGCTATCAAGTATTGGGGGACAAAACCTTTACTAGTTTCATCCACAAAGGCCTACTGTCATTGTAAACTTTCCTATGACTTATAGGCATTTTGTAATGGCCATTTTGAATTTGTCAAACTGTGCTTGTCAGTTTTCTGTGTTATTTGTAAGATGTTTGTTACGAAATGTGTGCAGTTTTATATTTAATACCACTGCTTTTTTGTTTCATATTGCTCCAATACCATTCATACAATTTCCCCTCCCCTTAAATGATTGGCTATAGAAACACCCTCATGTCCCTATTGTTGTGTATAATTGAAGCTTTACTGTATTCATCAATTATTTAACTTCAATGTGTGATAAAATTTTTTGCATGGGATCACTGTTATATAAATGGAATATGAAATTAATTATTTTCTAATTTCATTTATTGATAGATTTTAATTCAGATCTCATGTGTAAGAAAATACTTTCTCACAATGATCAGGTTTTAAATTGAGGTAGTCATTTAAAATGTGTTCCACATTTAACTGAAAGTGTATATATATACACACACACGTATATGTCTTTTTAAAGGAGATTTTTAACAAGATCTTTCTAACAAAATCATCTGTTATGATGAAGTATTTTTAATGGTAACCAAATGCTATCAGTTTTAGAATTTCTACTAAATTTACAATTTCTGATTTTAATTACTTATAAAATTATTAGACAATAGCTAGTACATTAAATATGTCAAAGAAAATGTTTAACAATTTTTTTTTCTTCCTCTAGGTTAAAGGCAACAGTGAGGCAGTTGTATTGTGTAACATTATTTTGGGTCTTTTAAAATTAGAAAAAGGTGATTTAGATGGTGTAAAGGTTAGTATGATAATTTCATTTAAATCTCTCCTTTAAAATTTTAAAATGTGTTCCTTAATCACAGTTAAAAATAGAGGCATTTAAGTAGCATTTTTTGCATTTTATTTATATCCTTATTTAAAATGTTTTTTTTAGAAGTTTTTTCAAATAAATTCTATTTTTATTTTAATGTGAAGCAAAACTTTTTGCTGTTTTAAAGCATTAAAATGTGTTTTGCCAAAGCAAAATCCTATTAGTAAAATTTATTTGAAATTAAGAATAGTTTTTAATTAAAAGAAATCACCGGAGTGATATTTTCTTCAGAAATGATATAAAAAAAATGTAATATCTTACAACTTATTTTCATTAAGCTTATGTGTGGATATTTCATAATATAGATTAAATGTTTGAAACCATTTTTAGTTAGATATTTTAAAACTTTTGTCAATGGCTTTTCTGTCTGAAAAAAGTAAGGGAAAAGACATCTAATTTGATAACTACTTGTAAAAAAAAAAATATCCATTCCGGTTTACATACAGTTGATTTGTATTCCTTTGGAAAACAAGAATCTAGTAACACAAAGTAAAAAAAAAAAAAGATGAAAGAGTTTGTGTAAATTTCTTGTGCATTTGTTAGGAATATAAAAAACCCATTTAATTATTATTTCAGGTGAGTTTATATATTAGCAATTTTTATTAAAAACACAGGGTCTACTTTCAAATAACACTAGGCAATTATCATTTTGGTGTTTTTCTCAATGTCTAATATTCTCTGACTGTTTTTGGCGTAAGAAATAGATTCAAAAAAATTTGTCTTTTGCTTTTCTGAAGAATTTTCTATAAGTCGGACACCATACTGTCATTTAGACTGATAACTGCTTTGCTTGGGAGATGCTTTTCAATAAAATGTTTGCACTTAATTCCAATTACTATAAACTACTTTTGTCAGGGTAATGGAAACTTTCTACTTGCAATTTTTCTTTGATGAATGCTTTTCTGAATAGCATTTTCCTATTAGTGTTTTATTTGTACATTTATGAGGAATTGTCAATGGGAGTTTTAAGCTGTGCTAAAAAAATACAGCTGAGCTTTCTATGAAGACTAAAACAAAGTATGAGTGTAAATAGAATCTGTAAAAGGAAGTGTGAAATGTATGAAAATGTGCCTAATTTTATGGAGAACTAAAAAATATGGAAACATTTTCACTGAAGTTATATTAGAATTTTGAATTATGTGCTCCTGTTTTCATAAATTACATAAATGTATTTTGTTACCACCATCAGGTTTTTTCCTTTTGTTTTTTTTTAAAGTTTGGTTAATGTTTGTGATTTTTTTCAAAATATTTATAATTTCTGATAAAATTTATTAAACATCTTGTAAATGCAATTATATTACTTTTTAAAACAGTTGTATGTTGAAGAAGTAATTTTTTAACTTTACATTTCTGAAATGATATTCATGGTTTTTTTCCAAAATATTTACTACTTCATAACATTTCATAGTATCATGAGTTCATTACTGTAATTTAATAGCATTAAACATTTTTTTATGCAATTTAATCAGTTCTCCAGAGCTAGTTATAATTTTATTGAAGAAAGTGTGTTCCTTACACTTTTATGTTTTAGTGATTATTTCGTATATAAACATTCATCTTAAGCAAACTACTTTGAAAATAATTATTTTATGATTGCATCTTATACATAACATAAATAAATACAAAAATTCTGATCATTATTCCCGGAATGAATATATATCCTTAATTTTTTACATTTTTAAGAACAATTTAAAGTATATGCCTTATTATTTAGCAGAAGTTATACAGTGAAGATGGCTAGATTACTTGAGAGTTGTAACTTTCATAATTTCTCTTCTATTTTTATATGTAAAAGCATTCATTTCCATTTTCCCTTATGATGCAAATGTGTTGAATTAGCATTTTATAAATATAGTTACATTTTAAATCGATACATTTTTTTTTTACACAACTTTACCCATAATTCTCTATTCATTAAAATTGCATTACAATGGTTGACTTTATTGTACTATAACAATTCTGCATCTTTCATTTTTTTATGTTGTAAAAAATATCCCTGCAATTTTTTGCATGTTTTTATTTGCCTATCAAAATTTAGCTAATCATTAGTATAATTTTTTCCCTTTTTCTATTTATTCCAATAAATAAAAAATGGAAAATATTTAGTTATGAAGATATGAAGAATTATCAGAGAGAATATGTTATTTTTGTAATTTTTTTTTCTGGAAATGGAGTACCATAATTCCTTTGCAGCTTTTTGTGTAAAAATGTGAATTAAATTGTACTTTACATAATCTTTTTAGTTATTTGTACTATATTTGGTGTTACATTTTATAAACAAGGCATTAAAATTTTATTTAAAGTGATTAGAAATATTTTAAAAGCAGAATTAGTTATGAAAAAAAAGTTAAAAAAATACTTGGTCCATAGGTTAAAATACTGGGAATAAATTAAATGCAAGTGGTGTTGTGACATAATCATGGTACTTGTACACATGCACAGAAATTTTGAGAAAAATATAATCAGAGATAATGTATAAAAAAAGACTCACTGTATATCTTGTCTCTATTTTTAGAAAATCATTGAAGAAACTCAAGAAATGATTGATGCAATGGATGGTATTAGCCAAGTTCATGGACGTTATTACCAGCTTAGCAGTGATTATCATCAAATAAATGGTCAGCATGCAGAATACTACAGGGATGCATTACGATATCTTGGTTGTGCCGATTTATCAGAAATTGATGGTAAGATCAATGAAAATATTTTGAAAAGATGGTTCCTAGTTAAATTAAGATTACTATTAAAACAGACATTTTAGTTAATATGTATATTATAAGAAGATATTAAAAAAAGATTTTGAGATTAAAGAATTTCATATAAATATTTTCACTTAATGTTGAAAAATGTATTTTTGAAAAAGATCTTGTTAACTTTACCTACTTTGTTAACAGTCTGAATTTTGATTTCTATGTATATAGTAGTGATTTGTAATTTATTATCTATTTTCATTAGCCAATAAACTGTACTAAATTCAAAGATTGTAAAAAACATTAATTACATTATGCATGTGCATATTAAGTATAATTTGTTAAAGTTGTACTTTCTATATTACAGTGTCTATAAATTTTTAATATCTTAAATATATGTATTCTCAGTATTATTTGTGTCTTTAAATTATTTATATTTTGAATTATTTAATTAGATGCTGAACTATAATTATAATTTGCTTTCATTACTTCATGTTTATAGATGAGGAAAAGAAGGCCAAAGCTTTTACTTTATCGCTTGCAGCTTTACTTGGAGATGGTGTTTACAATTTTGGTGAACTGGTGAGGTTTTTGTTGAATCTTTTTTTGAAATCATGATATTGCTATCTCTTATAATATTATATAGTCTTAAATTATGGTGTTTGTTTTTATCTGGATGATTATTTACCAAAAATTATTAAATATAAGGTGTCCAACTGTTACGTAGTGATTTGAAATTTTGAATTTCTGTTTTCAGTATTGAAAGTTGATAAATAGCAGACCATAGCAATGAAAAAAAAAAAAAATGTTTCATGAGTTGAAAGTTTAAAAAAAATAAATCATATTTTTTTTATATAGATTATCTTACAACATAGAGGAGTAATTATGTATAGTTAAGATATAAACAATTAAAGATTTTATTTTTTTAATTGCTTATTTTTCTGTCATATGAATTGCATTAATGAACTAATTTCCCTTTTATTTTAAGATAAATTTCTTTTATTCTATTACTGTACTTATAATAAATCTTCTGTTTTGTGATGGAGTTTATTTAAGAAATTTTCTAAAGTGCATTATTTAAATTCTTGTTTCTGAAATTGTGATATATAGATTTAAAATTGTATAGATTTTTTTTTTTAAAATTTAAATAATCTTTGGAGGAAAAAAGCTACAAATTTTCAAAATATCTTCTCAAAAATTAGGGGGAAATATAATAGTTTTTAAAATTATTATCTTAAAAAAAAAGCCTTTGAAATTCTCATGGAACAGAGTGAGAGCAATAAAAAAATTGCTTAAAAAAATAAATACTTGTAAATGTTATTTTTACAATTATGTGTTTTTCTTATACTCTTTTGATCATAGTTAAATTAGATAATTAAATTTTTTTTGTTAGATATTTCTTATTAATTAAAAAAAGAAAAGTGGCATAGTGTCTAATTATTTATTAAATGACCAAAATTTAATTTCATCAAAAATAATTAAAATAGTCACTGACAGCTATGTAAATAAATTACTGTTCTTTCTTTTCATTAAATATTTATTTATAAATTTAATTTTTCTTGTATATTTTTTTACCATTTAGACTTTGATAAATTTATTTTCCATTTATTAATTAACTCCATTTAATTTTTTGTGATAATATTGCATTCATGTCTGCTTTTTACACAGCTTGCACATCCTATCCTGAATTCGCTGAAAGGAACCAGTAAAGAATGGGTAGTTGATCTTTTGTTCACATTTAACAGTGGAAATCTTGGGAAATATGAAGAGCTTCGAAAACTTTGGTCAACACAGGTATATGGAATTATGCATGTTATAAAAAACCTTGAGATATAATAGGATTTTTGTGTTGTTAAATATGATATATAATGCTTATAATAACTCTTAATGTTACATTATATTGATTGTCAATTTTTTTTTTTAATACTGTACTGGGATATTGATATATATCCAAATATCTATATATCTTCTGCTGCACCTTTCACTTTGTGATATTTAAATACAGTTTGACCCCTGAAGCTCCAACCATCTTTACAAGTGCACATACACCTATGAGATCACATTCCCAATTTGACGTTACATTAATTCCGGAAAAGTTCAGATGAGATGTTAGTTAATGTCAAATTAAATTAAATCGTGATAGCTATATATATATATATATATATATAAACAAGTTACAAATAGTACATTTTATTAACATTAAACATTTTAAGAGTAATTAAAATAAAAAATAATTAAGAGAAAAAACTGAATGGTTAAAGAAATAACCAAATATGTGTGAAATTAATATTTATGCAAATAAAAACAAATTATTGAAATAATGAAACAATCTAAAATTGAATACCTGACAATTCAAAACAAATTTTTTAAGGATCAAAAAATTTAAAACAAGAAAAGTAACTGAAAAGCTAAAATTTAGAAAAATATACAAATAATGTTACTAATATTGTTCCATACTTTGGGATATATATATTATTTCAAAGTGCTTTAGTTTTTGAAAGGTTTTCTTTAGAAATGTATTATAAATCCATGGAGTTAAATATATTTGTTTTATTATCTGCTTAAATATTTGCAAGAATATAATTTCCTTTTCAGTGTCATTAAGATGAATGCAGTATTTCTTTCATATAATTTTGTTTGAGAAGTTGATATCATGTGGTGAATGATTTTTTTTTAAATCAAATTATTCTCTTCAGAATGAAATTATTTAGTGATTACCTGTCTTTCAACCGTTATAATCTTATAATTTTGCATTCATCAATTATTATGTTTTCTGCAGTTGGACTGCATGCAACATTTATTGTAGAAAATTTTACAGACAGTTTACCCTCTTCCTCTTTCAATCCAAATTTGGTATCCTGTGCTCCTTTACTTTTCATCTATATGTTTATTTTTTATAATAAAATGATTGAATTATATTCAGAAAGGTTTAATTGAGTAATTATTTTTTCCGTATTTCCCTAGCGCTTTTTGAGATAAAAGAAAAGGTCTTATCTAAAGAACTTTGAGTAGCATGATTAGATATTTTATTAACCGTGTTAATTAATGATCAAACAATTATTAGACAGGCTTTTTATTTTGATACTAATTTATTATATTGAAAATGTATATTGTAACATTTTCAGTGGTTAAATTTTAACATTTATGACGAACAGCAATATTTGTTTGCTGCATGTAATAATCATGAAGATCTTAGGAATTTAGTTTATCTTTAGTAGGTCAAAATTTAAACTTGAAAGGAAAAGTTAAGAATTCTTAAATTATAAAAGTCATCTAGAAATACTTTCTTTACCAAAGATTAAAAGTATTTGACTTTTTTTTATCGTGTGTGTGTATATATATACCCACACGATTCAGAAGATAAAAGTTCCAAATTTTTCCTTTGTATTCATGTATTATTTATATATTACCTAGTATATATATACTTATACTTACTAGTTATACAAAATAAATCTGTTTTCAAAATTTCATATTTTCAAAAACGAATGACACATAATTTTAAATAATACATGAATACAAAGGAAAAATTTGGAACTTTTATTTTCTGAACAATAGGTGGCCTCCATGTATTTTTTGTGAAGCTATTTAACGAAAGCTAGTTAAGAAACTTTTACTGTGCTACCTCACAATTGGGTCAGTCACAGTGGACTGTATGACTTGATGTTATATGGGCTGTAACAGGTGATCTAAGTCACCTGATATGGCCCATGTGTGATTTCTTCTTTTGGGGGTTTCTTCTTTTGGCCCATGTGTGATAATGTGTATGCCACCACCATTGCCTATAAATTTATGTGAACTTAAACAACAGATTTCTGCCGTTGTACACTCATTTACAACTTATACTTTACAATATGTTTAGCAGGAATTAACACATCAAATTGACATTATATGTATGTGATTGAAGGAAGTATTTCTTATTTTTGTAGTTCAAGCCTGAAAAAGAGTTTTTAAACATCTAAAACATGTTTTGTGTCGTATCGACAATTGTCATTATCCAATTGTGTTCTGTTTTGCTTAATTGTTGCTGTATATTGTATCTTTAGATTATATACATTATTCAGCAATTAATATTTTATCATTTACTGAATAAAACCATATAATAGATTTGAACAGGTGATGCTATCCTTGTATTTATGATGAATTTTTTTTTCAAAATTGAAGTAGTAAATGATTAGTTTTTAAACTTATTAGTTCAAAAAGATTTTTTAGGAATATTTTTACTTGTGTTTCAACATTTAATTATATAATCATATTAATAAAATTTCACAAAGACATTTTTAATTAGTAATTGATAAATTTCAATTTTTACTTTATACTTTAGGTGGAAGATTTTGATTTTATAAGTATTAAAAAATAAAGTTTGATATATTGTTGCATGTATCAATGAAAATTATGTTTATTAAATTATTTTGTCATATTTGGCTTAATTCATGTCATTCTGGAAATCCTAATAAAAAAAGAAATGCTTGCCAGCAATTATTCTTGAATAATGAGTTTGCATAAATTTTAATTATACAAAAACTCTGATTTTCTTTAAAATAGCTTTTGGGGAGTATAAAAAAATAAAATTTAATATTTACATTTACTTAATTCACATTCTTGAGTATTTCAACTGAATTCATATTTTTAAAAGAAAGATATTATAGTTTTATGATTTCAGTATAATGTTTACAAGTATCCATTTTCAAATTTGTTTAGGTTTTTGTTTTAAAAGAAACTGTGTTAAAATAAATTAATTAATATTATAAATATTAATTGTGGGGAAATCTGGTATTTTGAAACAACAATATATAATTAATAGACAGCATTCTATACTTTTATTATCCTTGCTGTACTCTCATTTTATTCATGGTGCAAATATTATACACAATTAAAGTGAAATAACAGTTATCCTTTAATAAGTATTTTTTAGATTAACACATATGTTTCTAAGGGGTAAAATTTATTCTTTTTATCTTTAGATGCTTGTATAACAGTAACTAAAAATAGAATAATTTTTGATAGATTCTTCAAAGGAAAACAATTATTATATGAATGTATTTCATTTATCACTGAATTGTATTCTTTGTTTTTATGAAAGAAAATGAAGAAAACCTAGTTTATTTCTCTTATCCTAGTTTCTAAAACTGATTATATCAATGTTAGAACTTTTTGTATTAGTTGTAATTTTGTATTATTATTAATTTTATAGGCTGACTTAGCAGCTCATGAAATAGCTCTTCGTCAAAAGATATCTCTTCTATGTTTAATGGAGGTATGTTTATTTGAAAGTGATATCAATAAACTTTCTTTAATTTATTTTATAACATATTTGTTATATCATAAAATGTTATTTTTTTAAATTTGAAATAATGTATATTTAATAAGTTAATGCTAACATAAATAATTGGTAAAATCACTGACAGATAAATTTAACTTTAAAAAAGTAACTTACTAAAACTGAATTTTGCTTTATGTGAAAAATGTTTAGCACAAAACTGAGGGGACCAAAAAATATTTTTTTTTTGTCTTAAGGGAATTTCATGTTAAATGATGTGTGCAAAAAAAAATTTGCTTATATTTCGATGTCAAATTTTATTCATTTGATTTCTTGCTAAAATTTACTTTTGTTGATGCCTTACTCTAAGGAATGCAAGAAATTATACAGATGTTAAAATTACATGAAATATTTAAAATAATCATATTTACAAAAAGTATTTTATTACCTTTTATTTGTTGTAAAATAATATCTTAAAATACAATATTGATGGTTTTAAAATGTCATTGCATCTAAGTTCATTTAACTTTTGCACTAGTTATAAATTATTTAATTTATTATGAATGCAAAATTATGCGGACTAATTTCTATGTAAAGGTACTTGCATATAAATAATCGGATCTTGTATCACTTTCTGAAAGTTTGCTGTTCATATTTTATCATTTAGATGTACTTAGCTGTTTAATAATCTCAAATTAGTGCTTAGAGTCACTTAATATGTAAAAAAATTGACTATCATTTTTAAACGATTTGTATATTTTACTAACCTATTAATTGATGCCTGATGTTATATCCAGATTTTTTTTAATTTTAAATTTTTTTTTAATGGTTTAGCATGATTGTGAATTAATGGAATGAAAGGAGGTATATTTCTTCGAAACATTTACACCTGACAAGTTAAATTTTTAACTATAGTTTTTAATCTAAATTTGTATGAAAAAGAAATTTTACATTTTTTTTAAATTTTACATCAAAAACCCTTGAATTAATTAGAGACTAGTCATGAGCTAACAAGTTCGTTATTGAATAAGTATAATATTGAGCATAATATAAATTGTTCTTTAATATTTATAAATATTAAGAAAGCTTTTGATAATTATAGTAAAGATACCAAAGTAAAGTATGCTTTGTGAAGCATTAAGAAATTTATCTAAAATATTTTTAGATAAAATTTGAGCTGTCAATGTAAAGATAAAATAGAGAGAGCAAATATGATTATTTAAGAAAATTTGAAAATTTTTATATTCAACATTTGAATATTTTAAAGTCTTACTATTATTGCTTCTCAAAATTAATCAGAAAATTGTTAAATTTTGAATTGTAGTTTTTATTATCTACCAAAGAATTGACCTTTTATATATTATAAGATTTCCAATATGTTTAATGTAATAATTATTGGTTAACTTTTATCATTAGATGACTTTCAAGAGACCTGGAAACAATAGAGTACTTTCATTTGCTGAAATTGCTAGTGAAACAAGGTTGCCTGAAAATGAGGTAGGCTGTATCATATTTAAATAAATCCTAAATTTTGTCAAAATTCTTTAATTTTTTTCTTCTCCAGAAGTGTTATGTTTTTCTTTTGTAAGAAATAATATTCTTTGCATAAAAAAGATGAAAAACCGTAATATGATATTTCTGAATTAAATATTTTATATTGAATTTGTCAGTTATATTCAGTTATTGTGATTAATGTGATATTTTAATTTTAAGTGGGTCTTTTTGTTCCTATAGGTAGAGCTTTTGGTAATGAAAGCCCTGTCACTGGGTCTTGTAAAAGGATCTATTGATCAAGTGGATAAGACTGTTAACATGTCATGGGTACAACCTCGTGTGTTGTCTGTTGAACAGGTATAATATTAGTGTATTTTAATTACTTTTAACTTAACAGGTATAATATTAGCGTAATTTTATTGCATTTAAACTTAAATCTCCTCTTTAATGTCAGTATGATGTCAGTAATTATATATCTCTATAAAATAGTAGCATATAGTAATATTAAATCTTTTAAATTGGTAATTTATGTTTTTTTTCTGTGACAAAATTGTTAAACATCTATTATGGGGGAAAAAATCCGAAATATAGTAACAAATCTTTGTAGTTTGGTATATCTGAAATTTTTAAAAATCCAAAAATGAGGTAAATAATCAGTTATGGTGACACATTTCTGGTGAATTTAATTTTCTTTGCTTGTTTGTCTACTATTTTATGAATTTTCTCTATTTAATATAAATTGTAAAAGAATATAAGATGGGAACATTAAACTCAATATATGAGTTATGATACCTAAAGTCATATTTTTTACCATGCATTTCTAGAGACATGAGCAGAATTATAATGTATTGATAATTACAGGAACAGTTTTGAAGTAGATGATATAATTATGTTTAAAGGAAAAAATATTCTTTACAATTGTTTATGAATATGTCTTATTCATTTTTATTCTAGATTGGAAATATGAAGCAAAGGTTAGATCATTGGTGCCAGGAAGTGCAAAGTATGGAACTTTTACTTGAAAACAAAGCCTATGATATTTTGACATAATTGTGATTTGTAATAAACATAATGTGTATTTATCATGTCAAAAAAAAAAAAAAAAAAACTCATCTCGTATTCATATAATGCTTAATAAATATCTTCGGTATAACTGTTTGGCTATTGCTTTCTAATTAAAAAAAAAGGTGAGACATGTTGCAAAATTTGTTTGTTACTCACTGTTATTTATTCTAATAAAATGAAATCGCTCATTATCAGAATGTTATTTTTCAGTTGGGTGTATTCCTTGCCTCACTGTTCAAATAATTTAAAGTTACATAAAATTCATTATCATTATTGTGGGAATTATACTGTATGTGAAAAGTTCATTTCCTGTGCTATATGTCTCATAAAATTTTGACGTGCCAAATTCTCAGAAATTGTCTTATTATTGTATAATTTAATATTAATATATATGAATGAATCTCTTCATTAGATTTCATTTAATTTTTTAAAACATTTACTTTACAGTTAAGTTTTTGAAGTTGACATAAAGTTAAAATTAATCAGTGGATATTTAATAGTGTATAAATAAGTTCATGTATTTTAATTAAATATAATGAATTTTAAAGAGCACATTTGTATAAAATATTTTTTCATGAGGAAATGCTTATCTATTGCAGTAGAAGGAAAAATATTTTTTGTTAATTTTTTTTATCTGTGTGAGATCAATTTCCAATATTATGGGCCCTTTTTGTATTCTTTCCTGAGGTGTACAATTTTATTTTCCTTTTTCAAGATAATAATTTTTTACAATATTTTATTTTACGATCCTGTTTTTATCACAGTAAAAATATTTTCTATTGGAAGGGAAAACACTTAAGTCCATTAAATTAGTTATTATAAAATGGTAGTTTATATAATACATTTTACTAGAGCTTTGCTAAAATAATTTAGGAAATCTTTACATAAGTTGAATTAATCAATTTTGAATGGAACTTTTAAATATGCATTAGAATTTGAAGAAATTAAAGTTATGAATCATTATCACTTCTCAAATAAAGAATGGAGAAGGATGTCAATTATTTCTGAGGAATACAAATTTATCGGTTAGAATCAAATGTCCCAAAGTTATATGTGTGTGATTATTGTATTATTGTGTGATTGTGTATTAGTGTGTGATTGTATATAAATTTTTTTTTGAAAATGTTGAGAAAGAATTTCCAAATAGTCCTGACCAAATGATTGCATAAAAAACATTGTTTTATTTTTGAAATAGTTCTTTTTAAAGTATTAAATTCAAAGATTTGTAGTAATGTTTATTTAAGAATTTTAATTTAATTGGAATTGTGTGTTCTTATTTACATATTTGCAAGAATTAAAAAAAAGCATTTTGTAACTAATTTATTAGAATTTAACTAATACTTATTTATTTGCATATTAATTTTTTAAAAATAGATTATAATTATTTTAATCTTGTTGCAGTTTTTGAATTACTATAAAAGTATTTTAAAAACGTCCTTCAATATTAATTTATAGTTTTGAGATGGAAAATTCAGTTTTGCAATAATTTGTTACTTAAAATAGGTTTTGTAGTTTGAATTACCTAGCAGAAAAAGGGATAATTTAAATCCCTTTGTCCTTTGTTTACTTTATTAAAAAAAATTGCTGGAGAAATGTTTGTTCATGTAAATATCCTTTGAAGGAATAAGATAATTGTTAATACAAAAAGGTGAGAATGTATATCTTGAGCTTGATATACATTTTATTTTTATGGTTATATTTTGGCTGGAAAGAAAGTATTTGTTTGTTCTAATTTATACTCTTTACTTCTCATATATGTTTGCTCTCCAGATTAATTATCTTGCGTATTAAATTAACCATTTACAAACCAACGTTATTTATTTGTCTAATTCACCTAATGATTAACTATTGACATTTGTAAAATACTAAGTTTTTATTCTGAAATGTAATATTTTCTGTATTTAAACATTAAAAAAAGTTAACGCTCATGTAATAGTAAAGCATATATATATATAAATGAAGGCTCACAAAATGTTTTGGATTGTATAGTTTGACTTACTAGGAACTTGCACAGTTTTTGATTAATGTACTATTCTAATTTACCTTTTTGCTAAGGTGATAGTTCCAACTTAGGAGAAAATGTAAATTTCTTTGAATTTTGTGGTATTGGAAGATGGGATAAATTCACTTGTGAGTGATTTTAAAAGGGAATTAATATTTTTTTTACCTTGAATAGTTTCTCTCTGTTCAGATCATGTGTTTTAAATCAATATGATTTAAAACCAATTATCAATCAATATAGGTCTAGTGATTTGCTAAGTTTAAAAATAGTTTTGTTACACTGCAAGATATTTGTTTCTTGATTAATTTCAATTTTTTTTGTTATATTAAGAACAAATAAATTTGTTTATTTTAAACATTAATTTTGAAAAGGATATGAAATTAGCAAGGCAACATTCAAATTTTGATTTAAAATATTCTTTTTCTGATTGTTTATTTTAATAAACTTCTAAGATAAAGTTCTGGCATTATTTTTTTCTTCTTTCTTATAAGTAAGTTTTAACCATAAAGAAGGAAATACTGATGACAAATAATTTTTTTTTTTTTATTATTTTTTTTTCAAAGCATTAATTATCTATTTTCAAAAAAAGCACTTATTCAAAAGATACCAGTTCCAGATTCATGTTTACAATTATTCAAACAGCATTTTTTCCTTGTCGAGCTTTCACTATAAACCTTCTAGCCATTGCTTGAATTTTTATAATCTTCTTCACATGTGTCTCATATAGTCGTGAAAGGTACTCTTCAGTGTAGTATTTCAAAAATACCTGAAATTGCAAATTCATTACTGTGACTTAGAAATTATAAGAACTCTCATATAATTTGTTTTGAATGTAAAATGCAAAGTTTATGAAATTATTAATCATTGATATAATGATTGTAATAAAGCTTAGGAATGATCTGAAAAGTGTATTTGCAATGTCGTCAAAATTTCAACATTTAAAACGTTAAGAATATACATGAATTTCATGTAAAAAAAATTCTAAATTTTGTTACTTTGTATTCTTGAATATAATGCTAATTACATAAAATGCAACATTTCTCAAATCAAGATTGTTGAATTTATGTGGGAACAATTAAATATGTCTGTTAAAATTGAAAGAATTTCACTTTATGTATACTAATTATTTAATTTTTCTTTTTTCATCAATCTTTGAATTTTATTATTATATTAATATGTTTTTAAAATAACAAAATGGGAGTATTTTTAATAAATATTTTGCTACATTGTCTAATTTGGCTCTTGTGCCACCAAACCGAACAATCACTTGTTTGCCTCATGTGTAAAAAATGTATTGAAATAAACAATAAGGTTTACTCTCCATTAAATCCAATGGGTCCCAGAATTTTCTCATGTAGCTCTCTTTAGAAATTTGGAAGATTAGATCCCAGTTCAGGTTATGCTCTTTTAATCAGATTAGGGTAATCAATAACAAGATATGTCTCCAGTAGTAATTTATATTTAAGAGTGGGACATTATTTTCAAAATCTAAATTCCGAGATCCATCATGCCTAAACAGTATACAAGGCATCGGTAATGTTATATTAAAGGAACGCTATCGAATTCTGG
The DNA here is from genome assembly GCA_019974015.1 of Nephila pilipes. Lineage (NCBI taxonomy): Eukaryota > Metazoa > Arthropoda > Arachnida > Araneae > Nephilidae > Nephila > Nephila pilipes. The sequence continues at coordinate 192,778 of BMAW01108181.1, read as the reverse complement.
AAGATGTGAAACTGATTCAATGTATTGATCTTATGCATGTTTCAGATTCTGTATTTGGTGCAAATGTTTAATTCTCGAATTATACATTTAAAGAAACAAACGTATATCGATTTTAATATGCTTTTGTCACTTAATGCTTGATATTCCATTACCTTACTTATTCCCATTTTCCATCCATCCATTTTAAGCCTAATAAGGAGCAACTGGCAATTTTCTTTGGTCAAATCCACTTCTTCATCAAAGTCAAAAGCTAGGTGTTTATACCTGAAAGAGAAAATCCGAAAATATTTTTAAAGGGTTTTAGGACAGGTATCAATGTAATAAATACTACATTGTCAACTAAGCCTTTGAAATGCCAAAAGAAGGATGATGCCATTGAAATTACGGTGGAATATTAATTAATTTCGGAGCAAATGAAATTAACATTAAGTTTAAATAAAATCAATCGAGATGTAACAATAATTTAAATTAAGAGAGAATGGCATAAAAAAACTTTTGATGTATGTTTCAGCAATGTCAAAAATATAACTTGCTTCAATAGTGATCAAAAGATTACTATTATTAGCAGTATATATTAATATATAAATAAATATTGTACAAATTGTATATTGTTTATATATAATTTGTTCGATAAACGATTTTCTTTTTGCATTGATTTATCAATGAACATAATTTTGAATTCTTATTCGTAATTTTGTTAAAAAAATTCTTTTATCATCAAACGATATTTTGTAAAATTCCATTGTATGATACACTAATGAGCATAATTTTTCGACCTAATTATAACCTTTCTATCTATTCACTTTCCCTATTATAATTATATTAATGGCTTGTCAGTATGGGAAGGAGTCGAATTTATTTTGATATTACGTTGCATTTCTCGTATAACAGGCTTACCAGTCCATTGCAAACTTTTTACATGATGTTCAGTTAATGAATGGAGCGAATGTAATTGATTTTAATTCTTTTCATCTGAATAGGAATGTGGCGCCGAATTTTTTTTTCACTTCTCATATTTAAACACGATTTAAAAAAATTGTACACAAGTGTGATATTTTCTTTATAGTTTTAAATAGTAAATGCAATTTTTGTTAAAAATTTATGATAAATGGTTTCGGATTTTTGTAAATGGAAAGATTTATAAACCCCTATTGATTAAATTCATAAAGGGTAAGTGGGTCTGATAGACCTTCCTAAATATTTTCTAATTTTGCAATAAATGCTAAGTCGTCAAAAAAGGGGGAATAGAGGGTTTCAACCTTAATAATTTTCTTATCACATTTGGACGAAATCGATGACTTTTTTAATGGCTCAAGGGAGAATTAATCAAATTATAACGTAAATGGATTAATCAATCAACTTCTAAAATTTTTTTCCTTTTCGATGGAATCTAATCCCCCCACCCCCCTGAATTATTAAATGTAATTACGAAAAAAGTGAATTGCGATGAATAAAAATGTTTATGCATGAGGATTCTTCATACCATAAAACCCTAAAGCCCAGAATTATTGCAATGCTCTCCATTCCTGGGGGATCCAGGAAGCGTGGTGTGGAAGTTAGGAGAGAGAGGTGCCATTTCATGTGTCGTCCTCGTCATTTGACCGAGGTCCAAAATTACGACTTCCGTCGCCAATAGTCCTCGTATTGCTTCTGGTGCGATTTTAATAAAATCATTCAATCAATCCGTTAGTGGAGGAAATATTCAATTTTGAAATTGCTATCGGACATCGGGAGGAAAAAGTAGTTCCGCTGAAACCATTTTTTTTTATTACTTCTTTGCGTCTAAATGGATAAAATAGTTTAGATTTCAGAATTGTAGTAGAAATTCCAAAAGATTAACCTTACGTTCACGAAATCAAAATTGCCGGGCTTTAAGGAGCCATTTAAGTCTCAATTATCGATCCACTCGTCTCGCTGTTGTAAGAAACGAGCAAAATATTATGAATCGTTTGCACAGAAGGAATCTAGTGCACATGGTCCCCTAACATTTTTTTCCGAATATCTCTGGAAGTAATCGGATTCGAATGAAATTTGGTACATGAATTATAAAAAAAGCAGAAATATCGGGGCTCCATAATGGGAATATTATGCTTTAGAAGTTAACTAACAATGTTTGTATAAGTTAATTGATCCATTTAGTCCATAACTTAGTTCCTTTTGAGCCATTAACATTTATATTAATTTTTACCTGATTGCAACATGAATGGCAGAAGTTAGGACCCATTTTTTAACGACTATAATTTTCATTAATATATATTTTTATTAACTTTTATTTTAATTTTCTTGAACAAATTAATACTATATGTTCTCTCTGAAATGGTGTTGGTTAAACTGTCCGTTATAAGTGAGGAAAAGAACTGCTGTTATTCGCTGTGACGTGTGAACCCTCTGAGGGTTATGCACATAAATCCCATCCGGTTCGAGATTCAACAAAAAGCGATCAAACGTAGATTCATATGGTCGTGAACTTTCCTAAAAGGGAGCCAAACGTACTTTCTCTCCTTCATACGAGGGTTTGAAGTTCATTTGGCACGTATTTTGCCAAATTTCTTTCCTTCCTTTAAAGGTTTAACATCTTGAACCGCTGTGAACGAGCAATTGCCTAATTTCTACTTGCAGCCAAAGACACGGAACTCGGAAATAAAAATGTCTACTCCACGGGGTTGCTGTGGACTACGTGCGTTTTAAAAGGGGAAAGGTACAAAAGAATTCTGCTTTTTCGAAGATGTTTGTAAAAGGAAAGCAAAATCTTTTCGCGATCGGTAGCTGTGCATGAGTAGATCGTTTTAGGAATAGTTTAACACTAAAAAGTTAAATGTTTGGAGGATTAATATATCTGATTGTTAGTTTCATCCCCCCCCCCTCCGAGTGCTGTGTTGCTATAAAATGGTTATTTGAATCTTTTCACAATTATTCGCTTATAATCCAATCAGATTCAAAGACACATATTCAGTAAATTTGGTTTTGCTTAAATTTTTAAAATTATTTGCCGGTCAGGTGTTTGTAATACCAGAGAGAGAAAAAAATCTTACGATAATTATTTCCATACTTGTATGTATAGCAGAGCCACGTTTCGAGTAACCCGGATCGGTCTGCACGATGATTTTTTTTTAAAAAAATTGAGTAGTGATGTTTAAATTTCCATAAAAACATTTAATTGTTTCATCCACGTATTTTGAAAAATTATTTTTATACTGAAATCTTTTAACAGCTATGAATGTATGAAAGGGGAGAAAAGGAAAGAAGATTCAATAAATAAATTTTCTGTATTAAGGCAACAAAACCTTAGTAACATCTCTTATCACCAGTGACATCCGTTAGCGTGGTGTGGAAATTAGGAGAATGGGATGGGGGGGGGGTGCCAGCTCAGGTGTCGTCCGCGTCACTTGACCAAGCCTCCAAAATTACGAGGTTCACCGCCAATAGCTTATGGTGAGAGAATGAATGTCCCTGCTCCTCAGTCTCATATAGTTATGACTTTAAAAAATAAGCTTCTTTCTGACTGAGAGATCTGGTGGTCAACTTGTAACACTGGTATTCGGGTTCAGCCCTATATTCCTAGACCAAATCTGAGTTTTTATACGAATTCTGGTTTTATTACACGCTACTTAACTGGTCACGGTCCCTTCATTTCTTATTTAAATCGTTTTCATTTGAGAAATACAAATTTATGTCTCTGGCTCTGTTGAAGATGCTGACCACTACGTTACAACGTTTTTCTGAATTTCACTTGGTGTGAGTGTGTGTGTCATCAAATTTTCGATCGTTAATTTAACCAACTTCCCATCAAGCTAGAGCTTTGAAATTTTGGGAATCGTTCGTACTCGCCTAACAATGCAATATTTAGAAGTTTGCGACAAGTTTTAACTAATATTTCAATAACTTTAATAAATCAAAATATTCTTTCCCCTCGGCGCTTTTAGGATTGAGGAAAACATTTATTTCCCCCTCTGGGAGCACCGGGCACTCCCCACGCAGCATGAGGTATCGTAAACCTTTTGTACTCACAAAGGGGAGATACTATCTCCCCTTTACTATCTCCGAGATAGTAAGGGTTGCTGACTTTTAGTCAGTAATCATTCGCAAGAAAGAAAGTTTCCAATATTTTGCGCCGTGTCTTATCACAATAATTTTTTCTGAATTCTGGTTCCCATTCTTTTTTTAATAGAATGACTTACAAACTTTCAAATGCATGTTTTGATTTTATGAGTATTATGAATTTTTTAATACTCTCACAAATGTCTCTTTTTAAGTAAATTTTAAAGTTAAAAATAACTAACAGTTTTAACTAATATTTCAATAATTTTCTCTAATAAACTTTGCCACCATATAAAAACGTTGTTTTTAAAAACGTTGGTTTTTATATCGAATTTTTCTCAATATTTTAATCATCCCTTACTGTGTAGCTATAATTGTATACCTTGCATATATGTTCATACCTTTGCCTAACTCTTCATTTTTGTTTATGAGTTCGAGGACATTTTTGTATTGTGCCATTTAACCTGTTATTCATCTTATTTCTGCAAGAAAATTCCAACTGTTATTTTTCTTTTTTTCCTTCTTGTGTTTCTGTCATGTATATTTTTGGTGTGTAAATAACTTGCACCTTTTATTTAACTTTTATTTCAAAATTATGATAAATCTTATGTTATTTTGTCAATAAATACTGAGTGCGGGGGTGATTGTTTCCCGGAGGGCCGATTCGCAGTTCTAAACCCTTTGGGTGAGCTCGGTCCCCTTGGGTATTCTGCCAATAGTCCTCGTATTACTTCCGGTGCGATATTAATAAAACTAAACTCAACCTATCATCAGTGACAAATGGCATAAGTGCTACACTCTTTAAACGGAAAATGCGATAAAACAACTTTGAGTACATGGACATGCAAGGAATACTACAAGACTGTGTTTATTATTCCTTGTTTTTGAGACACGTATCTTTTTAATTAAAACGTTTTTCTGAATTTCACTTGGTGTCTGTCTACGTATCATTGTGTCATCAAATTTTCGATCGTTAATTTAACCAACTTCCCATCAAGCTAGAGCTTTGAAATTTTGGGAATCGTTCGTACTCGCCTAACAATGCAATATTTAGACGTTTGCGACAAGTTTTAACTAATATTTCAATAGTTTTAATAAGTCAAAATATTCTTTCCTCTCGGCGCTTTTAGGATTGAGGAAAAAATTTCTTTCCCCCTATGGGAACACCGGGCACTCCCCACACGCCACATGAGGAATCGTAAAACTCACAAAGGGGAGATAGTAAGGGTTGATGACTTTCAGTCAGTAATCATTCGCAAGAAAGAAAGATTCCAATATTTGGCACCGTGTCTTATCACAATAATTTTTTCTGAATTCTGGTTCCCATTTTTTTTAGTAGAAGGACTTACAAACTTTCAAATGCATGTTTTGATTTTATGAGTATTATGAATTTTTAAATACGCTCACAAATGTCTCTTTTTAAGTAAATTTTAAAGTTAAAATAACTAACAGTTTTAACTAATATTTCAATAATTTTCTTTAATAAACTTTGCCACCGTATAAAAACGTTGGTTTTTATATTGAATTTTTGTAATTATTAATAGAGCTTAGAATTTTTGTGTGCTAAATAATGATATTTTAATTATTCTATAGAATTATAAAAGAAATTTTTCAGTCACAAAGTCCCCCCCCCCCGTCTTACTTGAATATCAATATGAATTTTGAGACACATTCGCATTTCAGTACTATTTTTTTTAAAAAAAATATTACACTACATGGTTCCAATACGTTTCTATAAATGATTTCTACGCATATAACTAATGAACTAAACATATTTTTCTCTCTCTAAATAATATTTAAATTTTATGAAGTATTTTTTTATGTGACGAAAAGGAATCAATCAATAAATAAAAATAAAATTTCGAGAATTACAAAGTTCTACAATTTTTTCGGAGAAACTATACAGTGATATTTTTAAAAAGTTGGTTCATTATTTTTTGGGCATTGTTTTACGTATTAAAAGTAAAATATTTTGTATATTTAAGGAATACCTTTTTTTCAAAAATCATGTCAGTATTCAACCAAGAAAAAAAAGACTGAATTTTTTTTTATGTAGTTCTATAAAATGATTAAAATATCATTGTTAGGCGCGCAAAAAAAACCCTAAACTTTACTAATAATTTTAATATATATATATATCACAAAAGAACAACAAGGATACTATTCGGTATTTTAATTTCCCACATGTCCTGTTACTCTTCAGCGCACTTCTATCGTTCACAAAGTAGAAATCTTTATCTTTTGTTAATATAATTTATACTCGATTTATTTAATATAAAGATGATTTTCTGTAAGTATATTTTATTTTATTTCATTTCTTTCCGATTCTCCTTTTAATCCGGATTTCAATACATCAGACCGACTCTGGTACCAATAAATCCGTCTTAACAGGGTTTTACTATACTTTTTTTTTCCTTCCGAAACGTTATTTGCATTTATCGAGCAGAAAATAAATCCCTAGTCTCTCAAATGCGGACTAATATTTTTTTAGGTTACTTTTGAAAGCAACCTCTGCGAATAGAAGAAACGACTGTGAAGAAGTAAAAAAGTTTGTAATATTAAAAAGAAAGAGTTTTTCCCCCTGCATAGGCTCTTTTCAAAATAAACCCATGTTATTATCAATATTATTGTTTGCGGCCGACATAAACTTTGATTTCTCGAACACAAAGGCCATCGCATTTGATATCCAAGTAACCTTGTAAAACTAAGCACTTCTATGACAAGATTTGGCTTTAACGCGATTCTAGACATATTTAACTATTATTCAGAAATGAAATAACCATGAATTATAAATATTATATAAAGAAATATTATGTAAAGTGTATCTAAAGTATATTGTTTTCCTCCTTTATTTATTTATTTTGACACTTTGTTGAAACTTGCTGTTTCGGTTGGTCGGTTTTATCAACATCTCACTCGTAATTTTGAAACTCGTAAAAACGTTGTAATAAAAAAGAAATCGGTGTCAGGATTCCTGTAACTACTTAAAGATCGTAAGCTCCTGAGACAGAAAGAGAGAAATGCTAAAATCCCTCATAGAATACGGCATCCTCAAACACGGTTTCACTCTGCCATTTTTTAGACTAACTCTAACATTGTTTGCCTGAGATTTAAATAAATCCTTGTATAACGCTTAGTTCTTAAGAGCAAAATTTGAAAACAGGAAAATCCCCGTTCAACATGGAAGGAAGCCAGAGTTTAGCAAGTGCACATTGTCTAATTAGAAAATTTTCATTTCAACGAGTATGTTACATCAGATTTGCTTTTAGAATTTTTAAATTTGTTAGAATCTGACATTCATTTTGTTCGTGCTTTTTGATACCTCGTAATTTTGCCCGTGTTTATGTTACTGAAGGAAATTCGGATGATGAGGATATTTTGTCAATAAGAAAACGCCTTCTGTTAGTGGTACTTTGCAG
>BMAW01108181.1:158967-184250 GCA_019974015.1 Nephila pilipes | reverse complement strand
TATATATATATATATATATATATATATATATATATATCACAAAAGAACAACAAGGACACTATTCGGTATTTTAATTTCCCACATGTCCTGTTACTCTTCAGCGCACTTCTATCGTTCACAAAGTAGAAATCTTTATCTTTTGTTAATATAATTTATACTCGATTTATTTAATATAAAGATGATTTTCTGTAAGTATATTTTATTTTATTTCATTTCTTTCCGATTCTCCTTTTAATCCGGATTTCAATACATCAGACCGACTCTGGTACCAATAAATCCGTCTTAACAAGGTTTTACTATACTTTTTTTTCCTTCCGAAACGTTATTTGCATTTATCGAGCAGAAAATAAATCCCTAGTCTCTCAAATGCTAATATTTTTTTAGGTTACTTTTGAAAGCAACCTCTGCGAATAGAAGAAACGACTGTGAAGAAGTAAAAAAGTTTGTAATATTAAAAAGAAAGAGTTTTTCCCCCTGCATAGGCTCTTTTCAAAATAAACCCATGTTATTATCAATATTATTGTTTGCGAACGACATAAACCTTGATTTCTCGAACACAAAGGCCATCGCATTTGATATCCAAGTAACCTTGTAAAACTAAGCACTTCTATGACAAGATTTGGCTTTAACGCGATTCTAGACATATTTAACTATTATTCAGAAATGAAATAACCATGAATTATAAATATTATATAAAGAAATATTATGTAAAGTGTATCTAAAGTATATTGTTTTCCTCCTTTATTTATTTATTTTGACACTTTGTTGAAACTTGCTGTTTCGGTTGGTCGGTTTTATCAACATCTCACTCGTAATTTTGAAACTCGTAAAAACGTTGTAATAAAAAAGAAATCGGGGTCAGGATTCCTGTAACTACTTAAAGATCGTAAGCTCCTGAGACAGAAAGAGAGAAATGCTAAAATCCCTCATAGAATACGGCATCCTCAAACACGGTTTCACTCTGCCATTTTTTAGACTAACTCTAAAATTGTTTGCCAGAGATTTAAATAAATCCTTGTATAACGCTTAGTTCTTAAGAGCAAAATTTGAAAACAGGAAAATCCCCGTTCAACATGGAAGGAAGCCAGAGTTTAGCAAGTGCACATTGTCTAATTAGAAAATTTTCATTTCAACGAGTATGTTGCATCAGATTTGCTTTTAGAATTTTTAAATTTGTTAGAATCTGACATTCATTTTGTTCGTGCTTTTTGATACCTCGTAATTTTGCCCGTGTTTATGTTACTGAAGGAAATTCGGATGATGAGGATATTTTGTCAATAAGAAAACGCCTTCTGTTAGTGGTACTTTGCAGTAATGACGAAGAAAATTTTCAATACATATTAATATGTAATACTCCTGATGAAAATGACTTTAATAAATACATTTCTCCTAATTGTAAAAATATAATAATTTGTTTCTCTAGTTTTTGGATTCTAATCCCCCCCCCCCTTTTTTTTTTTTCACTTGTTCTTCGTTTCGTATAACATGGATTCTAATAATGCGCCATTTCTTTAAGAACGTAACACAACCGTGTTATTCCAAGACTATCTTCCAAGATGGCTTTGGTTATACAGGGGGTTATACCTGTATTTAATTCATTCTGTGTAGAAATGTATGTATTGGGGCGTTGAGATTGTCTGTGTTTCATGCAAGCAAAATACAAGATATTTTTTTAAAAAAATATTCCAAATTAGAAGAGCTAATATTGTAAAACTTGTAATTTGCCCAGTAGAAACTACGTTATAAGATTTTGCTGGAAAAAAGATTCTGTTGCGATTTCTATTGAGGAACTTGACTTCATTATAAATAAAATTACAATATCAGCATCGTATCATTTTTATTCATCATTTTCAGTGTAATCACTTTTCGCAAACTTCAGAATTCTATACATGTAAAAAAATTAAAACTGTCGCCAATCCGGCAAAGCAAAAAATGGGGAAAAAGTTACAGATTAGCAAATATGATTTTAAAATAATTTATATAGTAATATTTACAATTATAAAAAATTCTTGAATTAGTTATTTAGTATTTACACTTTAATCCATTATAAACTAAATAGTTACAAAGTTAGACAAATTAAATTAAAAACAACACTTTAAAGTTTATAAAATTATATATATTCGATGCGGCCATCACTAGAAACACGAAATATCCAATTGATAATAGAACTCATCCCATACATTTTTTTGTTCACTTTTTCAGTTCGTCAATGTTCACCAGTAGTGGCAGAAAAAACACTACCTTTTAAGTAACCCCAAAGAAAAAAAATTACAAGGAATTTAATCAGGGATACTTGGGATCACTGATTTAGAGAGAGAGGTCATTATCTGTTTTGCGATCAATCCACTATTTCGCACAACTGGATATTGTTCGTGATTCTGGAGGTCCCACTGAACATATATAATTTTATGAACTTTGAAGTGTTATTTTTAATTTAATTGGTCCGAAAAGAGTTTAATTCTTTAGTTTTGTTATTTTAGATCTTCAAAGTTAGGGTATTCTTTTGAAAATGTCCTTTATAATGCAGTCGAGGACATGCTCAGTCAATGAGTACCCAGAATTTTTATCGTCATTATTGTCGTGACGAAACAGTTTTTTTTGTTTAGGTGCCACTCAGTAAAGATAATAAATATTACGCTGTTTCATGTTATTTCTCTATTTGGTTAGTTGGTTTATTAACATCGCAGGGCTACTGGCGACGGGCCTCGTAATTTTGAACCTCGGTCAAGTGACGATATTTCTCCTATTTAAAGCTGTTCAAGTATTGATGTAATTTTATCAAGTTATAAAAATTCAAAAAATAAAGATCATTTAAGAAAAATAATTAAGATGCCATGAGAATAAAATTTTCATTTTTGTGAGAGGCATTTTTTAGGGAAGCCCCATCCCTCTCTTTTCGTCTATAAATACTGAACTAGAGGTATTCTTTAAGAGACAGCAAAGACTCATCTATTTTTTTTCTTCTCAAAAATCGGTGGAGCCGAATTCCTTTTTTTCCCTTTGTAACGAAAAAATAAATTTCATGGGGAGAAAAAAAGTGCTTGTGTTTAAAATTTAGAATATCTATAATAATTAGTCTGAAATATTACAATTACGAGAAGTATCTTGGGGGTGTATATGTCCCTTTACACCCTCTCCTTCCTGGGTACGCCCCTGTTCTTAGGAGTTGAAGGAAAAGAAGAGAAATAACAGAAAAAAATTGTCTTATATGAGAAAATATATATAGACTGAAATGTTATTGGATGTGACTAAAACCGAAACTAAGGAGCATATTCCACCGGTTGAGGGAGTAAGCGGCCCATAACCGTTAGGTAACCGATTAGGGTAACTTCCTTCCAAAGCACGTCGCGTAGCGAGACGTAAGAAAATCTGTCCAGGCCACAAATTCTCCCTTTGGAACTAATGTGTAGAATAGGGTACCGGTTCATATGTCAAACTCGTCATCTGAGAGATGACGATCATCATTTAGTTAGAGATAGACACATTCAAGAACTTAATAAAACTAACCTGTTAAGAAATTCTGAGAAAGACAGTCTTCGGGCAAATCCTTGCTGCCTGATCATGATGGTTTCCATGATATTGAATGCTCTGAGCTGCTGCATGATGTACTGGTGCTCGAACCGGACGTCTTCTCTAGGGGACTGAGCGGGTTGAAGACATACCACAAGGTGAGGAAAATCGTCTGTCATGATTTCCAACGTCTTCGGAAGCACGATCTGCATCTGTTCGGCCAAACTTTTGTTTCCTTCTGGTAACTGGAATGTGAATCACAAAATGCTGATTATAAAGAAATCACTCAATGATCCTAGAGAATTAAATGACTCAGATTGGAAAATATAAGTTTTTGTGATGAGAGTAATATGATACATATAGATTGCATCACAAATTTTGTAGTTTATGGAATCGAATTTTTTGAGTTTTAATATCGATATTTCAATTTGTTGAAATGACCGTTTCCGACTGTTTATGTCTGCCCGACATGGAGGTTCGCTTACCACAGCCAATACGTTTCTTAATTTTGAACTAGGCTCGGGTATAAAGACGACACCGGAGCTGGTACTCTTCTCTCCATATCCCTGACACGCCAACGTGAGGACTTTGAGATGTGATATATTTAAAGGGCAGCAGTCCCTCTACATGATGGGATTTTAGTGGTTTCAGGATTCGAATGTGTGGCTAGATTGAAATATCGCAGTCGACGAGCCTCAATGTCTCGTTCATCATGACTGTATATATATATGCAATGATTTAACTTAATTCCCATTAATTTCTCACTTAAATAATTTAATTTACGAAATTTGCCCATTCTCTCCTTTAAACGATAATGTTCATTCGTATTTCCTGATACAATTCCTTATTCTTTTTAATTAATTCAATCACGCGTTCTAACAAATTCGCTGACAATGCTCTCTTCCCATCGGAACAGACCTGTAGGGATGATCCCTACCAGACTTTAAGTCTATACTTATCTTCCCTGGAAGTCCCTCCATTCAGACCGTGTGGACTCTGAAGTTTAAATGAATTTTCCCTCATATAAATAGCAAAACACAGCAAAAAACGCTCTTTTTATTCTTCTCTCTTCTTCGCCGTGTAGCCGGGGCTGATGCACGTTAAATCTGTTCGGGGCCCAAAGTCCTCCCGTTGGCGTGGTGTGGATGTTAGGAGAGGGGGGTGCCAGCTCAGGTGTCGTCCTCGTCACTTGACCGTGGTTCAAAATTACGAGGTCCGTCGCCAATAGCCCTCGTGTTGCTTCTAGTGCGACGTTAATAAAAAACTAAAACTAAACTAAACTAAATCTCTCTTCTTCATACTGCTCCTCTGTTACGCTCATCCTCTCTCTGATGATCATCTGAGATTTGTATGGCAACTTCGCTTCGGCCTTTGTGGCCGAAGACCGACTAAAGTCTGCTACAACATGGAAATAAAAGTATTTCGGCCATGTATGGAATGATTCATTAATATTGAACAAACGTTAAAGTAAATACGTTAAACACGCACGCACGCACGCACGCACGCACGCACACACACACACACACACACACACACACATATAAATGTACACTAAATCTAATCAGTACAGATTATAAGTACAAAACATTTTAAAATTCTTTAGAACAAAATCAACAAAAAGAAAAAATAAATGCAACCGCCTATTTATGGAGTGTTCTTCTAATTTATAAATATGTCTGGGATTATTGGTCAAGAACATCCTGGGGTGTAAGTGTCAATTGCGTTTACCAAAGAAAATAACCTTCATGTGAGACAGGAAATATTACTCCAGTACCTTGGAGTCGCACATCCCGTACTTAAAGGAGATAAGCCTCTGAGGGGAGAGTGCGTGAGTAAAAGTTTAAGGCTTATGGCGAAAGAGCCAAATCTGGCTATGCTGCAGATTGTGCGCATCTGTGATACAGACGTTTGAAAAAAATGAACAAAAGATAATTGCTTGACGAGAAGGAGGGTTGAAAATAGAAAATGATCGCTAGTGTATCTCGGGAGCATGTCACCCATATTTACTACAGACAGTAAACCCCATGGGAAAGAAAAAGATAACTAGTGTATCTCAGGTCTTTATTCCCGTTCTTACTTAATGAAAGTAAACTTCTGAGGGGTAAGAGTTGGTTAATTGTTTATTAGCGCCTCACTTAGAAGTAACAGGAGGGCTGGTGTAATTCTGAACCTCAGTGAAGTGATGAGGTTGAGCTGGTGTTTCATTCTCCTTACATACACACCATCCCAACGTGGGAACTTTGAGCTCCAACAGATTTAATATGCATCAGCTTCACTTCTCGACGGGTCTTTAAAAGCACCAGGACTCGAACCTACGATTTGCTGGAAACAATGCCTGTCATGAACATATGCCCATGACTAATAAGATACTATAGCTACGTGAGGGGAAGATAGAGAGAAATTAGTATATAAACTAGAGCGAATAGAAACTTAAACAAGGATCATATTACTTACCGATTGATTATTTGCTGTAATGAAGTGAATAACTGATGGCAACTGTTTTAAAAAGAAAGAATTTTCGAAGAATGAAAACAATTCTAAGCATCTTAATGACTCTGTTAGTCAGGTTGTAAGATCGCGAATTTTGTAACAGATAGGTAATAGGTTCGAGTCCTGGATCCATCAATATAAATGGTCGATAAATATATTGTCAAAGAGCAGACTACACCATTATGTTTTCTATTTAACGATATTGCGAACTAGGCCTCAAAGTCCTCAAGAAATGTGATATGATTTAAAAAACCTGAGAAACAGAAACTCATCGATTGTTCGAAATGATGAATTCTGTTTTGCATGGTTCCTTTTATGTAACTCTAGTGCTAATTAAATTAAATCAAATCAAAGTTATAACTTGCATCTATATTTTTAAAATTTATTATATTAATATTTATAATTTTTAAGTTCATATAGATTAAGCTAATTTATCTTTTCCAATATTTAATTTTATTTCACTACGTTATACTAAATAATATATTACATATATTATAAAAAATGTTCCATGAATTCTTCTTTTCTCCCAATTTATTATGTGAATTGTCAATAGATGTATTTTCAAAAATATGTGTGCATAAAAAAATACACAAGAGAAAAATTTCCGAAATTTTGCTCGGATAAGTTTACAGCTTTTTTTAAATGTCTAAAGAAAAACAATTACTTAGAGAATATTAATTTTTATAATTCAAAAGAAAAAGATCAAACATGATTTGTGAATATTTTGCTGCACTGTAACAAAGCATAAATATAAGAAATCTGTTCCATAAGACTATTGAAAAAACTCAAATTATTAGAATTTTTACATCCGTTTCACTTTCTTTGATTATCGCTTTTATTAATTCTGCAATTGCTTCTTTTCTATATAAATTACTAATTCTAATATTTCTATTTTTTTTTTACTTCATTTATATTTAATTTGAGAAACATAAAAAAATACATTTTTGTTATGGCTTTAAATTTAAGAAAATCTATTCAAATTCGAACTCTTAATTATGTTAACTATTTCTTAATTATATTAAGTTCTTATATAGCTATAACTAGTATAATTACGTTTAGTTTTTCAATACTTCGAATGTGAATTCCAAACATTCTTTTATACAGGTTTTTAATAGTTACCATTGTATTAATTTTTAGATCACATGGATGAATTATTTAATTAATATTTTCCTTTACACAGGTATAAATTTAATTTTCTTATCACATCTATTATACAGGTTAAACTAATAACCGTTAGCTAAAATAAGTATTTTTTTCAAGATATGAATAAAACAAATTTTTGATCATATTTCTTATCTATCTGACAGGAATACTACAATTTTTTTTCTTTTTAATTCTTTTATCAATTGAAATAAATTCTCTTAATTAAAATATGCTTTTAATAGAAAATATAAGAATTTCAATTTACGCAGTGAAATTTTAATGAAAATGTGCATAGATTTGCTTTAAAGTATTAAAACTGTTAAATTAGTAATGAGACAATGTCTATGACGAAAATTAAATGCAAACTTTACATTTTTAATTTAACATTTTTAAAAAGGAATTCTACTTAACTCACTAAAAATTGGCGTTTTAGATAGCGTTGATAACAAAACTTGGAAAAATAATATTTTTATATGTTAGGATAAAAATAGTTTTCTATAATTTTTTTGAAGTGTTATGTTTAAGAAATTCATGAGATACATAAATAATTATTCTTAAAAAATCGATGATAATTTTGAAAGAATAAAATTGTTAACAAATAATTAATTTGAAATTCAGAATACTGAAGAAACTTAAGTATATTGAAAATGTTGAAAATACTTTCGATGTAACAAAAACGAAGCTTTTGAAGAATAACGATTAAATTGCAGGCGATTTTTATTTTATTTTGAGTGAATTTTTTTTAAAAAAATCACGTTATGTATGTTTGAAAAAAAACAAGTTTCTTTTCTTGTAATTTTTTCTTTAATAAAATTTTTATAATTGGAAAAAAAAAAAAAAAAAAATGATGAAAAGTCCTATGTAAAGTTTTGCAAAGAATAGATTTAGCCACCCAAGGTGCGCTTTTTTAATAATAATTATTAAATTACTCAAATAAATATGAGAATTAAAGTAAACGATGAAATATCGAGACATGGACATTAGTAAACTTTTCCGATATTAAAATTAAAGGAAACAATAAATTATTAAGTTGAACATATTTTAGCTAAATGTATTTAAAATTGAAGCAAACGATAAAAAATTGAAAAGGATCTGGTACGCCAAAGCGCCCCACCTAAAACAATATCCCCTTAGGTGGTTAACTATAAATTGTGATAAAAGTAATGAAATTCATTTCTAATACAATTTAACTGTTTCGTGTAGCAAACTTTGCAACTGTTCCACTGTAAAAAAATTCTTAAAAGTTTAAAATAATTACAATAAATAAATAATAATAAAAATTTTTTTTTTTTTTTTTTTTTTTTTTTTTTTTTTTGTAACTGGAATGAAAAAAAAATTTGATATTTGAAAATTCAACTGATTTAATTTTTGGCTTCGCTAAACCCCATTTCTTATTGAACATTCTATGTAAGCATTATTTCTTGTTTGTAAGATATTTGCGAGTCCCATTCCATTACTATCGAAAATACTAATTAATGAAATAATCGTTTTGTCGCAATTTTTTTTTTCATTTCTTAAGATGATAAAGAAAAGAAATCGTGAGCATAACAAATGAACAGTAGCTTTAATTGTAGATAAGTTTTCAACATTTTAACGTATTCTAATGAAAAAAGAAACCAATCTCTTATTGTCTTTATTTCAAAACCTATTAATGAAACTTGATTAAGATCATATTATAAAGAAGACGAATGAAAGATATATTAGCTGCAAATAAATAACAAAATATCAAAGATGACGGTATTTTAGTCATGTTGGGATAATAATAGGTTCCTAATCAACGATACTGAGTTCAAACCTTCTTTATCCAAGCATACAAAGAACATCGTACGGTATAATGAAGACTGACGCTTCTGAAACATTTCATTTTCATGTTGACATTGTTCACTATGTAAAGTGAGATGCTACCTCTAGAGTCTACTTTAGCCAAATGATTAACTGGTCAATTGAAAAGTCCCCGGCCTACCATAGTAAAACACATTTTTTTTGGCAAAATTAGTTTTTTTATTCAACATAATTCCCTTCAAGGGTGATACACTAATTATAAAGACCCTCCAACTTTTCGATACCATTTTTGTAGTACGATTTGTCCTTTGCTTCAAAATAGGCCTCAGTTTCGGCGATCACCTCTTCATTCGACGAAAATTTCTTCCCAGCGAGCATTATTTTGAGATCTGAGAACAGGAAATAGTCGCTGGGGGCCAGATCTGGAGAATACGGGGGATGAGGAAGCCATTCGAAGCCCAATTCATGTATTTTTTCCATCGTTTTCACAGACTTGTGACACATTACATTGTCTTGGTGTAGCAGCACTTTTTTTTTCTTCAAATGCGACCGTTTTTCGACGATTTCGTCCTTTAAACGAACCAATAACGCTATATAATAGTCGCTGGTGATGGTCCTTCCTTTTTCAAGGTAGTCAATGAAAATTTTTCCATGCGCATTCCAAAATACAGACGCCATAACCTTGCCAGCCGACCGTTTTCCCACGCTTTGGAGCGGGTTCATCGTGTGCAGTCCACTCGGATGACTGTCGATTGGACTTCGGAGTAAAATGATGGAGCCATGTCTCGTCCATTGTCACATATCGACGCAAAAACTCGGGTTTATTACGCTTGATCATCTTCAAACACTGCTCCGAATCATCAACTCGTCGTTGTTTTTGGTCAAAAGTGAGCTCGCGCGGCACCCACTTTGCACAGAGCTTTCTCATACCCAAATATTCGTGAATGATATGATGTACACGTTCAGTTGATATCTTTAGAGTGTCTGCTATTTCATTCAATTTCAATTTACGGTCATTCAAAATCATTTTGTGGATTTGTTTAATGTTTTCGTCGGTAACAACCTCTTTTGGGCGTTCACCGTCTTCGGTGCTCATTTCACCACGTCTAAACTTAGCATAACTACCAATCCTCGATGGTTGATTTTCCTGGGGCAGTGTCCGGAAATTCGGCATCAAGCCAAGTTTTTGCTTCAACTGTATTTTTTCCCTTCAAAAAGTAATATTTTATCAACACGCGAAATTCCTTTTTATCCATTTTTTCACAATAACAAAAGTTGCTTCACTCAAAATGCTATAATTCACAAACTAATGATCCGACATCTGTCAAATTTATACATGCATCTTTTGAGGGTTAGGGCTAACTAAAAAACATATGGATTTAATTCTAGTAACGTCATCTTTGTGTCAGGCCGGGGACTTTTCAATTGACCTTTTAAGATTCAGAATTAGGAATCGCATTGAACCTTTAAATGGTCAGCTATAGGTAGTTCAATATACAAAAAATGTGATAAAATTAAAAAAAAAATTTTGATCAAGGAAGAAAGGGGGCAAACGTGGAAATGCAGCTCTGAATGGAAAAATTAATCGATTTAAAAGACTGATTATTGATAAAGATTAATTTTATTCTTATTTTTTCTACTCGGATTAAAGTTATTTAGTTTTGTCGCGTATTAGATATCTGGAATAAAATCGTATCAATGTGAGATTGGACTCCAAACTTACAAATATTTCGATTTTTCATTGCATTATATAATTATACTATTAATAGAAATTCATTATACTATGCAATTATGCATATAATATTCATCTTACAGGATTTTTTGGGCTTTTATTTTTTAAGTTCATCATGATGAGCCAGTACGGTATTTTTAGATAATTTTTCCTTTGTGATATCACTTTAAAATTGTTGACCTCAAGTCTTACAAAAATTGAAATGAAATAAAGAAAAAAACTTGCATATGGCGCGCAGCTATATTCATCGAAAATATTTTATATAAGCAACATGTGAAAAGAGCTGATGTGTGATCTAGAGTCTGTTTGGTTTTTTACTTGCATAACACAAAATTAAACATTAAAAAAATCACGTAATTCTGAAAGATTTAAACCGCGGTCCGAGGCGCTTAAGTCTATCTGCTATCTTGAATTCATGAGTATAATACCAAATTCCACAGACAGGTTATATCTCCTAAATCTAGAGCATTATATTTAGTAGGACGCGATAAATACATTGGAAGAAAAAATGATTAGGGAATATAGGGGGAAAAAAAGAATGATTCTATTTTTTCAACCTTTCCCCTCTCATTTTGATAAATACTTTTGTATGTCTCTGTGATTCTTCAATAGATATTCAGATATTTAAAAATATTTTTAAATTCTTTTAAATTCGAGGGGAGGAGTCTGCAATCAGATAGCAGCCTTCCTTATTTTATAGCTCTTTCAGGTATACTATTGGATTCCAAAGGATACATTAATCTAGATTTGGAGATAAAAATAAAAATTCCATAATATTATTTTATGTTAATAGATTATAAATGACTGTTAATCGGGGATCTTTAAGAGTTTCCTAGAACTGTTAATAAAAGGATTTTTTTTTTTAAAAAAAAATCGTTAAATTTATTGGTAAACCTTTTTAAAAAAATCGAATGTCCACGTATTACAGATATTCAAACTCCATGTAAAGTGTAGTTTGAGTACACGTCAATTTTTTTCCTGGTTTATTTCATTTTCTTGGCACTCTACTTAAATTTGATATTTTTATTTTACAAATCTATCTTGTGTGAGATTTGTATTATAAAAAAGTAGTTTAAAAATACAGGAGTTTTGTCATACTTAAAGAAATATTTACTCTCATATTTGTCATGAAATGACTGTAATACCCAATGGTTGTTATTTTCACTTGTCAGCATTAATATTAATTAATCTCAAGAGAAAATGCACAACTGAATAGAGAGCTAAGTCTTATAATGCAGAGAATCAATTCATTGTCTTCTTTCCTTAATCATTTAAAATTCAGTTGTTAAATATTGCTTTCTCTGTAGTTTAACTCCTAAATGAGTTTTAACTGACTTTCTGAATAAAATGTTAATTCATCTCTTATCAACTCAATAGAGTTCGAATGAGTAGACTAATTAGAATTGGGGGTTCAAATCCTGAGCAATTTTTATCTCATCTAATATTCTTCTGATCGCTCCTTAGATTATGAACGGCTGGTTCCGAAGTCTCAATTTGATTCATTATCGCTTTCTTTAGCTCTGCCATCAACTCTCGTATTCTATTCTTTGTTGCTTATAAAAATGTTATTTATGTAATCCATTCATCGCACTTCAAAACTTCAATGAAATCTACATGAAACTTGTTCCATTTAATCGACGAGATGTTTATTTTAAATAATTCAAATTATAAAAGCTCTCGAGATTCGTTGGAGATAAAATCGCGATTGGGACTATTGCGCGACAACGAACACTTAAATATTTTTTCCATACCATCATCATAGAAAAGTGTCCCTCCTTTCAAACACACAAAATGATTGAAATAGAAAAAAATATAGTAACTTCTGGGAATAGTAAAATTAGTTCATTTACAAGGACTGATTTAATATAAACGAGATTTATTTAAAAGATATTTTCTGAAACACTTCTTACCAAAATTACGCCACTGTTATTATTTTTTTTTACTGATCCTCCTTTGAGTTCTATACATTAATTCCAACATACTGAAAGCTGTATGACAAAAATAAGTCAGATGCGTATGGGAGGCAATTGACACAAATTCTTTTACTTCATTTGATGAAAATCTGTTCTTTAAAATCCTAGTGAACTTTTTCTTTTCCTTTAAGGTTTACTGTTTTTGGTATACACGAACGAAGCACCCACTGGATATCAAAGCGATCCTTTTCTGTTTTCGACTCTTCTCTTGATAACCAATTTTTACTTAAAATTTTTTTTTTCAACTCTAGAACACATTTATACTTTGGCACAACTCGATACATCTGGTCTTCACATCATTGAACTCGACCCCCCCCCCTCCAGTGGTGTTTGAGGGTCCCAAACAAAGGGTAGTCTGAAAAAAGTCCAGAATACAAGGAGGATGTTCTAGTGCAGTCCAGTGGAGTTTCTTTAAATTTTCTTGTGAGTTATATCAACTGTGTGGGGTCTTGCATTGTCCTGGAAAAAGTGATCGTTGCGAATCGCAGTGGGACTTCTTTTGGAACAATATGTTGTCTTAATTTCCTTCAAAAGAGTTCCCAGCAGTGTATTGCACAAATGGTACGTGGATTATGAAGAAAATCAATATACCCAATACCCTGTGACTCCCCCGGCTTAAAACACATTTATTTACGAGAACTTTTCCAGCAGATACCTCAGATCTTGTTTTTAGAGGATGATTGTCTTTTTTGAACGTTTTTTCATTTCATACCGCTTTGTGAAGTGGGCTAGCAATTAAATAAAAGATACGTGAAATAAAACGACTATTTAAACTCAAAATAACTGATTATGGTTGCCAAAGCAAAATACATAAAAATCGTCTGTCGTTATTAAAAAAAATCCACGTTTATATTTGATCCATTTTTGTAATATCTTACCAGATTCGCTATAGCTGACGTGACAACGTCAACAGTTCCTTTGAAAGTTTCGACGAACTCAGCTTCATCCAAAGTGCTACCATTCTCTACAGTCAAATCAGGTATACTGTAAGTGATCTGAAAAAAATTATTTAGAAATCGCAGAATTTAGAGGAAAAAGTAGTATTTAAATACTAAAAAAGTTTCATCATTTGAAATTAGAATTTTTTATGTTGCTGGAAATATATATTCCTTCATATAATAAATATATATTCAAATAATAATATTTTGAAAATAATTATTATTTGGCAGATAATGGAAACTATTATAATTTTTACTTGGCAATTAATTGGAATACTTTTGCAGAAAATAATTCATCGGTATATGATTATTAGAATACATCTATAAATTATCTGACAAAATGGGTTTTATTCCAAACACATTTTTGTCATGTTTTTTAAATTAAATGAAAGCAAATGAGTTGAAAAAAAAGTGCAATTTTCAATTCCAAGTTTCTGAAATTTGAGTCACAATAATATAAATATTTTTAATAATTATAGACTATTTGAAAAACATAAATAAGCCAGACTCGCTTAAAAGCACTAATCATTAGAACTGATATTTTATAGAATATGAATTATTACGTTTTTATTGTGATGACTTTTATGATCGGGAATTAAAAATGGAAACGTTCAAATGAAAACAAAAATTAATTTTAATTTTTAATTTGAATTTTAAAATTTAAAATATTTTGAATCAAATGCATTATTTTCCTTTTTAGAATTTCCTTTTTTTATAGTAAAATTATCTATAAAATATGATTTTCATACTCTTTGAGTAATTTAATTAATCATTTTGTTCAGTAAAATATTGTTATACTTTTAAAATTGCGTTTACGTTGAGATGACTATATTTCATCCATTAGCTTCAAAACAGGAAATAACATAGTCGATACAAAACTTTAACTTTTAATACACAGTGAAAGAGTATGTTTAATAATACAATTTCGTAAAATTCATTTTTAATTATGTATTAAAACTAATACAAAATTTTTCAGAGAAAGGTATGGTATTTCAAACCCAAATTATTTCTTAACTTATTATTTTCTTATCGATTATATATAAATAACAAATTGAGTATAAATTTTAATTTTACAATAACAATATTAAACAGCTTTGTGTAAAGTTTTTTAAAGATAGATTTAGCCATCAAATATGCTACCTTTTTAAAAATATTAAATTATTCTACCAACTACTAGAATTAAAGCAAACGATAAAATGACAACGGAATTGAAATTTGAAGGATTGATTAGAGACTGTCCAGAAAAGATGTCCAGGAAATAAGTCACGTGCATTTCACACATTATTTTAAAAAGTTGTCATTATTTTTAGAAATTTTATGTTTGACTAAAACAATGTTTTTTCTGATGGCTAAAAACCAATCTAATTTATTATTGGAATTTTTTCAATCTCTGTTACGTGATTCCTTTGTTCTTTAAAAAAAGCTATAAGCAAAATACCAATTATTGAACGTTATTATAACGTTGATTGGAATTTAGATAGGGATTATTTGTATAAAAAATATTAGACTTTATGAGTATATATTTCTTTTTGAAAAGAGCTCAATATATTCGAAGTGTAAATGTTTTGAAGTATTTTTAATGAATTAAATTTTTCTGTATATCTTTGCTTTATTTTTAACAAGAATTCCATAATTTTTTCGGATATTTATGAATTACTTTAATGATATTTAGGAATAGTTCCTCGTGATTTCATTTCTATTTTCTTCTATATTGTACTCCCATTTTCAAATTTAATTACTTAAACTATTTTCTAAACTTGTTTCAAAACTTTTTTTTAAATTTATTTTAGTTCTCAAATACTGTGATTCAAAATGTTTTAAATTTATTTTCAGTTCTAAGTTTTATTTAAAAATAATTTTAACATTTTGATTGTTCGCAAGTTCGATTTTTTTATGAATGAAAAAGTTCAGTACTGGCTTAAACCTAATTACATAATTATTTTTAATTATGTTGAATTTGATTGACTTAACAAAATATTATCTTCTAATTTTTTTTACATCTTTGATATGATTTCTTCTCTTCATTAAGTTTGAAATATTCCCTTTTTGACATCCACAGTACTAATACCATAATCCTCAGACTTGTAAGACTTGAAATAATTCCAAATTATGAGAAATTAAATCTCACTATTTGTCAGTTAAAATTATAAAAAGATATCTCTTTCACTCAAATACGATAATTTTTGTTTAAATTTGAACATTTGGATATCTTAAAACAGTAATACTGAAAAAATCTCCTGAAAAAAAATCTTCTAAAAATATCTTTTTTTGACCTTTTCAAACTCTTTCATTTTTCTTTTTTTTATTTGGTAATTACTTACTTAAGTATTTTTAGTGGTATCTTGTTAGTTGACTGTCGTTTGAAAAACCCACTTATATTTTTAAGCTCATAGGAGACACTTAGATAATTACTAGTATTGCAAAATGTGGCTTAAGAAACTTCTTTTTTTTACTCGCCAGTAAACTAATGCACCAATTACCGCATATAATCCAGACGATTTTTATAACTCCTTAATAACCAATATATTCTGAAAGCATTGAAACCATTATAATTATTTCTTGAAAAACTTACCCATGCGACAAATTATGTATTTTTTAGTTCCATCAAAAATGTCAAGATATCTTACATATTTTTTTTAAAAAAAAATTCTAAATTCTAGGATGAACATTATCTTTGTTAGAACATTCCACGCGCAAGGTTTATAATAATTGCATGCAAAGCAATACGTGCTTCAATGGACAAGACGTACTATATTTTAGTTTTGTCTTTCAATTATAGCTCAAAAGTTCTTATCGAATATTTATTTTTTTTTATGCTCAGCAACCAAATCCCTCATGCAGCCAAAGTTTAATTGGCTGGAATCTGTATCGCTGATGGTATATGTTCCATTTATCGAGTGAAAAAACAACATCTGCTCAGCAAAAAGAATAAAAAGGCTTATTTATACATTCGAAACAAAAAGCAAAAGCAATCGTTTGCTTTTCTTCTTTGTTAGAAACGAATGCGCCACGGTCCAACCAACCAGACTAAACAAATCTTTCTGCTCAGTTGCGCCATTTTCAGAAAGGTTTAACTTACCTCCTCAAAGGTATGATGTACAGTAACTTTATCGTTTTCTACTTCGATACATTCACTTGGGAGAGATTTCATTTTTTCTGGAACAGAGAAAAGAAGATAGTTTTTCAAACAAAAGAAAAAACAGAACAATATCATTTGCCATAAAATTTGCATGGAGCGACGAACACAAAGAACAATTTCCTTTTTTCCATCTTACTTAACCAATTGAAGGTTCCTTTTACACCAGAATTTTGAAGCCCATTTAGTAAAATTCTTTCACTGTCGACTAGGTTACTTAAAAATTGTTTTTGCTGTGGGGTTTCTTCGTATTTAAATGGTATATCGACGCCTTCCTCTTTATATTCTTCCTATAAAATAAAATTTAAAAAAAATAAAGAAATGTATAGTACATTTAATGCTAAACCATTTTATATCAGAATTAAAAAAAATTGTCGAGCTTTTAGACTTATGTCGAAACAAAAAGCTCAACAAAATTAAAAAACACACACTTTTTTTTAAAGACTTTAAATATGCTTTTAACTGTTACTCTAGTAATTATTAAGATTTATAAAAGTTGCATAATTTCTTTATATTTTAATTTGATATTAAAGTTTTAAAATTGATAATTCTTTAATTGTAAAATATTTAATGAAATTAAGTTTTTATTAAAACACGTCTTTTAAATTGGAAATTTCTTTGTCAGTCTAGGATATCAAGTCATGAGCTATTAGTTCATTGTCCATCAACGTTATCATAACTAAAAGCTTTATGTTAAAAAAGCTTAAAGTTGTTTTTCTGTTCATTATATTTGAAACATTAGAAGAAAGTGTAAATATTATAACATTTTTTAATTCAATTTTATAAAAAAAGGCTTTGTCATTTCACTTCATCAGTACTTAAACATAAACCCGTAATGAAATGTAACACTTTTTTTTTTTGTAAATCAGATGATAGAATTTCGTAAAACTCGTGTATTTTAAAATGCAGAATACACATTGTAGATACCAGAATTTACAACAGTAAAAATATTTTAGTCAGTGTTTATATATAATTAATTCTTAGAAAACTTTAGTTTCTGAGTGTCTATGTATAATAATAATTCTTTGGAAGCTTTCATTTACCTAAACTAAATTAGAATAAATGTTCTAAAGTTTATGAGATTGAATTGATATTGAAATGCATTTATTTCATCCATCGTTTAAGTATTCTCATGCTTAAATGTCCCAAAATCCTTCTTTTAGTTTTGATATAGAATACAATTTTTATTCCTCTGTTACTTGGAAGGATGAAGATTTTATTCTGAGTTTCATTT
This sequence comes from Nephila pilipes, assembly GCA_019974015.1. NCBI lineage: Eukaryota > Metazoa > Arthropoda > Arachnida > Araneae > Nephilidae > Nephila > Nephila pilipes. Next base: position 166,312 of record BMAW01108181.1, on the reverse strand, counting down.
CTTTTTAAAACATTAGATAATGAGAGAAGTTCTGTTCTCTTTAAAATGCTAGAGATTTGAACCATTTCAAATATTTATTTCAAATCTCGTACTATTATGGCATTACAAGGTGCTTTTCCATATAATTCCTTATATCGAGGAACTATCTTCTTAAAGCACTTGCAGTCTGTTTTGGAATAAAAAATTTTTAAATTTATATATCATAATGGGGCAATCACACTTCTATTTCATAGACAAAAAGAACATTTTAAAATTTAGAAGCGTACAGTACTTCATGCTTACACCATGGTCATGTCTTCTCTGCTGGGGAAGGTCTCATAGGCAAGAAATTACGAAGTTAGAATATCGCGTGAGTGGTATAGGTGGCTACATGTGCCTAGGTTTTAACTAGCTAGCCGTTCGTAATTTTGATAGTGTCCCTGCCAAAATGTTTTTATTTTTGTACCTATTATTCATCCTCAAAAGTATTGCTTTTGAAAGCTGGATTTTGTCACGAAAAACTATGTTTTGACGAGTTGTTATAAAATTTGAGAAATGTTCTTGAAAGTGAAAAAAATAAAAACTTTTTTGCTCTTGACAATTTCAAATTGTGGGGTATAATCAATATTTAAATCTTAAGAGGATTGTTTTTTTTTTTTCAACCATTGACCCAGCTGTTAAACCATTAATTTTACTTATAATTTCATATGTAACTGAAACCAAATAACAACTAACCAACTACGAGGGTCTTTCAATAAGTGCTTGGAAAATCCAAAAGATGGAGCTCGTAGTATCGAAAATGGTTTGTTTTTAGTAAGCATTTTGACTTACTAGACGGTTGTCTGAGTTTCAGTTACTCGTATTCGATTAATGACGCCTTTCGCTCCTCACAAATTCTTCGTCATAACTTTTCCGGCCGATGGGATCCTCCTCGCCTTCTTTGGATCATATTCACCAGAAGCAAGGGATTGTTTTGATTGTTTCTTGGTTTTCAGAGTATTTTGATGAATTACTTTTTCATCGGAAATGTGATCATTTCAATGAAAACTGATTATAATCAATGCTGAATTTGTTTCGGTTTCGTTTAACAGATGGCTGCATAAAATGGTAACAACAATTTATTGTAATGACGCAATCTGTCTTCAAATATGAGTACTTTTTGAACAACCAAAGTATTTCAGATTAATCCCAATTCTATAATCTTTCCTTTTGTTTTCGAATAAATAATTTAGGGTTTTCTTTTTTTGAAAGACACTTATCTTAATTTTTGAATTTCACATTCACATTGAATAATAATACATACATAAATTGTTTGTGTTTAATTTTTAACATATAAATCAACGCTTTTGTGAGTTTATAAGATACAAGGAGTTAAAAAAGAATGTCAAATAATAAATTATAACTTTTCAAATTTGGTTGAAGGGAAAAATGGGGAGTGAAAACTTCTAAAATAGCCAGAATGATAAATATACTTTTTACATAGATGAATAGAAAATTCATTCTAAAACATTTTTATGTTGTATGTAATATTCGGTTGCATTCAAATGTTCGAATGTTACTTTATTTCTGTTAAAGTAACTTTGTAAAAATTCTAAAATGAATATAAAACTCAAGAATCAAATAAAGATTGCATTTGTTTGAAGGAAAAAAAAACTTTTAGAAAAATAGTTGAAGCTTCTAGTTCCATAAATGGTTATTTCAGTGGACTTCATAGTATTTTTTTGATTTATAGAAAAAGATGGATTCTTTTTTCGTGAAAAAGTCTTCCTTTTGTGTTTACATTTTTGTTAAGCTAACTATACAAAGCAAATAAAACTTTCGAAAATAAACTAGGTACAAAAATACGTTTCATACGAAAGGAATTTCTCCAGAAATTGCAGAGTTCTTTATGAAGAATAAAATATTACAATGGAAAGGTTGATTACTGGATTTACGTAAATTATTATAAATTTGGAATTGTTACTACACTTTTCTTCATATTTTGTTTTTAAATGTTTGCATTTATTTTTAATAAGTAAGTATTAAATCTATATTTGTAAGAATAAATAAAAAATATCAGATATGTTGTAATAGTTAAATGTTAGGAGATTAAAAAATATTGCTTCATTAAACAACTTCTAAATGCACGACAAAACCAATAATTTAAAAAGAAAGAATAAAATGATTACAATTATAATATATCACAAAAAATTACTTGATCACTGAATGATTAATCGATATTTTCGGAGAAAAAGATAAGCATTTATCTTTGAAGAACTGAACTATTTGGTATTTTAATCGGGATACGCTTTTCGATAAATTTTATTTATCTGCTGTTATTATTATCATTAACATATTTTTTAAAATTTCGCAAGTTAGTATGGTTTTTAGACCACAAAATATTTTATCAATATCTAAATCTTTTTAAAATATGAATTTGATTTAACAAATAATAAATAATCTTCGGCAGCAAATATATAAGCTTCTTTCTTATTAAATAAAAAATACCAGATAGAAATAATAAATTTATAAAAGTTTTTGTTAACATTTAGAGTAAGACTTAAAAATGTAAACATAATACTGAATTAACTTTATAAAGAAGCTAGAACCTCACCTCACCCCATATATATATATATATATATATATTTATATAATTTAAATAATAAATCGTAGAAATATATTTTAAAATTATAAATTAAATAGAATTCCTTTAAATTACAAAGATTACCGACATGTAAGTTTTTTTAGATTATAGAATAAAAATAAAGGACGTGTATTTCATTAATAGGAAAAAAAACAGAGAGTTACATCACCAAATTAATAAGAAAGAGAATTTAATTGAATGAAAATGAGAACATAAGCAATAAATAAAAAATCACAAAATATTCAAAAGAATAAATCTGTGCAGGAAAAATTTTTGGAAACAAATGCAAGAAATAAACGATAAAGAAAATGATTTTGTAAATTCTGAATCTTTCTTATGACTGATTTGGAGGCTTTAATTAATTATGTAAGCTTAAAATTGGCCTACAAAGGATGTTATATAAAAAAATATGGAAATACGTTAAAATACGATCCATCCCCCCCCCTCATAAGATCAAATAACATAAGAAACAAAAAAAAAAAAAAAAAAAAAAAAATACGTGTATAGAAATTGAAAAACCCACGTTAGCCAGTTTTTAACCGGGCTAACCTTCGATAGATCATAAAAGAAATACATAACTATACGAATTTATAGCCAAAAGTTATGTGGAAACATGGCTACTTTTCAAAATCATCGAGAAGATTCAGATATTTGTCGTATCGGTGGACGAGCTTTCCAACTCCCTATTGAAAAACGTTACCCTCCAGTGATTATAGATGGGCCCACACTTTGCTTCGAAGCTCTTCGTTGGTTTGGAAATTTTGGCCTGCTCTGCGCAGTCATCGTAAGGTCTGAGAATAAACAACTGTATTGGTCCTAGTTCCCAGTTCTATTAACTCAACAAACAAGACACATTTTTGGTCCCCAAAACCCGTAGCAATAATCTTACTGCTATTGAAGGTTTGTTGGAACAGACTTGTATCATTATCCGCCTTCATCGTGAGCATCGATTCGCCCGTCTTTAAATTGTTTATTCCATTCAATCAAAGCACTAACATTCATAAAGTTTTCATTATATACTCATCTTTTTTGTTGAATTTCTGCTACAATATTCTCTTCTGCTTGAGGAAAGAGAATTTTTCTACACGACTTGTGTTTGGAGGGAACATCAAGTGTACCATCTACGTTTATATGCCAACAGCTCAGCTTAAAATGGCGAGATGGCATCGGTAATAACACATGCTGTAGTTAAAGAGATACGCAATCACCCACTGCGCCTCCCCACGTCCTACCACTTGTCTGCCTTTTTAGCAGCTCGATTAGAAGTTAAAATAATTCGAGATAAAAACCAAAGTTTTTATATGGTGGCAAAGTTTATTAAAAAAATTATTGAAATATTAGTTAAAACTTGTCTCAAATTTTGGCGGTATTTTGCCAGATGTGGCTACCTTGGTCCGCTTCGTAGACTTAACGTTCAGGCAAAAAATTCGCCAAGTTTGGCAATTTTTGAAATCGCGCCAAGAGGTTGGGTTAAACTATATTTTTTTAAAAAAATTATTGAAATATTAATCAAAACTTGTCGCAAATGCCTAACTATTGCATTGTTAGGCGAGTAAGATTTCCAAAGTTTCAGAGCTCTAGCTTGATAGGAAGTTGGTTAAATTAACGATCGAAAATTTGATGACCCACTGATACTCACACACCAGGTGGAATACATAAAAACATTGTAAAAAAGACGACCCTTGTAAATGGGTCAAAAACATATTTATAAAAAATTTTCATACTATAAATAAGCAAAACAAGGCATGGGAATTTTAATTTATTTTAAGTATGTCACTACGAAAATTTAAAGCAATCGAGATGTTACATACTCACCAGTTCTTTGAAAAACAGGAGTTGTTGAATGTAGTTCTGTAGGAAATCGTTGATTATGTTTGTACTGAGTCGGAACAGTTGGTTTTGCTCATTCATTCCAAATCCAGGCGGATCGATAACAGTAACAGAGTAGGAATTACCTCTGGAAAAAAGTAAGAGTATTTTATGACAGTTATAATAGTTTATCATGAATTCTTCAAATAACTTTTTGCTTTAAAACTTTTATTGATTTATTTTGTTTTCGATACATACAAGGTATTTTTATATTAATACTATCAGTTCAAAAACTAAACAATAAATAGTTTGCGATTTTATTCCCAATTTTAAATGCCGTATTGGTATCGATATTTAAAATTTTAATCTAGTACAATATACACTAAATCTCTCCGGGACATAAAAACTTTTCGAAAGCTTTAGAAATCTTTTAGATAATTGGAGGAAATTTCTGATTCTGAGATTCAAGACAGGCGGAATCCAAATGCTGAAAATTATTTGTAAGTTGCAATTCATTTTTTTTAAAATTGTATTTAATAATTTATATTATTTTTTATGACATCACCTTTTTCTATTATTTTATATTTTTCATTTGGAAAATAATTATATACAGATTGACGTAGACATGTTTGAAAAAAAAAAAGGCTGAGTATTAAAAAAATTATATATATCGTCAAATGTTTGAGATTCTCGTTTAACATTGATGGAATCCATTTTTTTTAAAAAAAAAACCCATAATTTTTTTTCTGAAACATTTTAGCAGAATTTTACAAAATTAAAAAAAATGAACTTATAATAGTTTACGATTAAAAAATTAGATGCGCGAGAAAAATGACATCTAATAAGAAAATTCTTTTTAGGGCTAATTAACTATTTTGATAACGTTTATTACCCATTAGTATAGCAATCAAGTTCTTTTTCAGCTATCAACAGTAAAATCAATTTTGTCAAGCTACGCTGAGATTGCGAATGTTATTAAACCAGCACGCTCAAAACTATTATAAACATACGAAAAAGACGGTGATTTATCTATGATTGACACAGATTCCGAATTGAATAATTTCGATATCAATAAAACGAACACGTATCTTCTATTAAAAATTTTAAAGATGCAGCTAAAGAGCAGTTTAAGCAACAATTCGAAATCTCTTACATAAAACAGTTCATTAGGAAACCCTCTCTTGTGATTGTGTGTTTAACGTCGCTCAGTTGTCTTGAAGGAAGATGTCGGATTACTTTCCTAGTGATGTTGAGGCGCTCTTGATAATCCCGACCACAACTCATCTGACTGTTTCCTCCAATCAAACGGAGAAACAGTAGATTTTCTGTCCAAATTACAGATTGATGGATTTCCTCGCATCGTCAGCTTTCCTTTGGTATTTGCCTGTCTGATTTCTGTAACTTTGGTAGTAATTTAAATTTCATTTCTATTAATTTTAATTGTTATTAATTTCAGTATCTCAATTCCGATCAGGAAATGCATTTGAAACGCCCATAATTACTTCCTTCTCCTGCAGTTAATAAACTTATTTAGAGGATCCCAAAATTACACAGTCAAAATGAAGGGAATATTTAAGTTCAACCGATTTTATACGTGGTAATTAATCCCTATATGCGTCTGATATAACTTTCAATTATAGCAAAGAATGTTATTTTTAGCGACCTATTCAGGTTTGAGTTCTTAAATCTTTTGTAGATTCTATTTCACCACTATAATTCCTTACTCAACGCAAGTCTGGCACAAATGTTTTACTTGATAACTTTAGCTCAATATCTTTATCACTCACTAGATTATCAGTTCTTGTATCAAACACTTCATTGTTTATTTTTGTATTTTCTGTTCATTGTACTTTAATAACTCTAATCCAGTCTACATAAGTCAAGTTTCACCAACTGGGAGAAACCTTCAATTTAAACAATATCATACAAACTCCTCATAGTATTAGCTGAAGGAAAAATCGATGATAGGGACTACATCATACATTTTTAACCCCTTCTTGGGGTAGCCAGAGCTCAGCCCGGACATGCGAATAATTCCAATCCGATTCATCCTTGTGTATTTTGGTAATATAATATTTTACACTGAGTTGCCGGAATTTTCGGAATTATTTTGAATCGAAGTTATTTTGTTCAGGGGTCTATGAATAATCAACAGATAATCCCTAACTTACCATATTGTCATTATACATGCCCCTGTTATTGTCTGATCTAACGTTTAATACGACGTGTGGCTATTAAATAACGATACTGATGCTGCTACAGAAGTACGCATGCGTCAAAAGCCAGCGACCAACAGCTGTTTAGAGTGAAATTTTCCCTTTCAAATGCAGTGCCTCTCGCTTCTGTAAGCAAATTCGTATATCCGTAGCTTTCAGTCGCAATGGAGTTTTTATTATTGTTATTTTTTTTGCTTCGCTTGGAAAATGATAAGTGGGTTTGATAGATTGTGTATTAACGTCACACCGTAAAGCAACACGAGGGCTATTGGTGAAGGACCTCATAATTTTCCATAAATTCGGAATATATTAATCTTGGAAATGATTAAATAAAACAGGAAACTTATAATTACGACCACTGCCCGTTTCTTTTCTTTGACAAAACATGAACTTTTCCAACACATTTTACAACGTTTTTCTGAATTTCACTTGGTGTGTGTGAGTGTGTGTCATCAAATTTTCGATCGTTAATTTAACCAACTTCCCATCAAGCTAGAGCTTTGAAATTTTGGGAATCGTTCGTATTCGCCTAACAATGCAATATTTAGACGTTTGCGACAAGTTTTAACTCATATATTTTTTTAAATAATGCAGTTTAGCCCAATCACTCGGCGCAATTTGAATAATTGCCAAACTTGGCGAAATTTTTTTTTTTTTTTTTGGCTGAATGTTAAGTCCGCTTCGCGGACCAATTTAGCAACATTTGGCAAAATACCGC
>BMAW01108181.1:140221-158957 GCA_019974015.1 Nephila pilipes | reverse complement strand
TTTGAATGCAATAAAGTGCATCTGAAAGAGCAAAACATAATGAATGCTTTTGTGGAATTAGTTTTTTCGTAAGATTTTTAAAAATATTTTTATTCTTATTTTAATTATTCGTTTTTCAGTTTTCCGGTCTTTGATGAATATTTTCAAATATTTTTAAGAATCGGAGGAAAAAAGTAATTCCACAGAAGCATTCATTATTTTTTGCTCTTTCAGATGCACTTTATTGCATTCAAATAGATCAAATAGTAAAGATGTGAGAATTCAAGTCGAAATTCCATAGGATTAACATTACGTCCACGAAATCAAAATGGCCGGTAGACGGGAGCCTTAAGAAATTAACAAATTGCAAAATTGCTTTCAATTTCTTTACAGATAAGTTTGCTGACAAATAAAAGGCCAATGGTAGCTTGGTTGATAGAATAACGGATTCCTAACCGTCGGGTAGAAGAGACGTCAAACAAGGACCGTCGCGAAGTCGGAGCTGACGCATGTTAAACATTTCATGGAAAGATTGTGGAGAGTAGAATATCCGCTGAAGACATGGACCTCGTCATCTGACTTGGCTCAGAATTACTAGTCTTGCTGGCTGATGGAAAATGTTAAAATAAACAGAATTTCTAAGCCCTGTAACATATTTCTAATATCTTTTAAAATTAAGTTAGCTAAACACGAGTTAGTAGCCTTTATTGTTATACTCCGAAATGCCAACAGTTTTTGGATAGCAATAAATGTGCAGCGACTCTCTTGAACAATAACGCCAGAGGTTGAAACGCCTTATTAACTAGCTCGAGTGAAGCGTCTCTCTTTGTCGAGTTGGTAAAAGGCTACACAATTATCTCTCCTTCCAAGGGGTAAAATAACCAACGCCGATGTGGGGAACACTAGAGAATAGCAAAGTCTAGAACTACTGATTTCATATGACTCCGACGCAAAACGCCTTTGTATGTCTAAGTCAACCGCACATAAATCCCGACTAGTGATATTCCGGCTCTGGCGCACATGTCGAAGTGACCTGCCACTTAACAAGAGATAGCCAATTACTTCAAATGGAAAACTATTCATCGCAAAACTCAATTCAACAAGGAGGGGATGTATATCAATTGCAATATGGCTGAAAAAGCAACCTTCTCTTCCTATACCAATGTTTCTCTTCGTATCATAACGATGATTTGGGAGGGGGAGTATGTAGCGATTCTCTTCAACATCAACGCCAGAAGTTAAAACGCCTTATTAACTACACTGAGACACCTCTCTTAGTCTAGATGAAAAAGGAGCCACAAAAAAAAAAAAAAAAAAAAAAAAAACCGGTCAACTTATTTCTTCGGACCAAATGGACCATAATTTGAACGGCCTCTAATACCCAAGGATAACTCTCCCCTCGTTCACGGGTTTGGAAATTCGCGCAACGCCGAAGTGCCGAAAATATATAAATGGGAATTGTACTATCAAGGCTTCTATTTGTATTCAAGAAAATAATATGCAAACTTTTCTGACGTGATCATGATCATACAATGAGAATTAACGAATTTTGAACATGAAAGGCTAATTTGAAGTAGACGCATGAGGCATTCCAATTAGAAAATTATTAAGGAATCCAACATTTCTCGATCCACAGTGTCAAGAATGAGCAGATAACATGTAATTTCAGGTATCAGCTACAACCATGGCTAACGCAGTGGCTGACCGCATCTACTTAAGGACCAAGACCAGCGACATCTACGTGCAGAAATCTGTGTTATCAGACAAGCAATATGTCAAATAACAGCAACAATCAATGTGGTACATAAAACACATATGTCCGAGAGGACAATGCAGGGAAATTTAGTGTTGATTGGATATGGCAGCAGAAGACCGACTCGAATGCCTTTACTAACAACACCATCGACTGTAGCGCCTTTTCTTGGCTTCTAAATAAAGCAATTGGATTCTATATGAGTGGAAAATTTTTTTTTTGGTCAGATGGATCATGATTTCATTTGGTAAGAAATATTTTTCGGTAATTCTCTGTTCTAGCGGCGTCCGTCAAAGTACGATTACGCCAAGTCGTCAACAAACTTGTGAAGCCTATCTTTTGATAAGCCTACTTGGCGATATTCCTTAGTCTCTTGGCGATTCATCATCAGGTCCGCTGAACAGAGAAGTACCTATTTTTTTTATTAAAATATTAGAAGCTATATAACTTCTTTATGACAGAAATTAAAATATATATCTACAAATAATTTGAAATAGGCAAAAAGTTAAAGACTTTTGCCTATTTAATTCAAAAAAGATAGAGCTACATTAACTAGTTAATTATAAACTTGGAGCCTGAATAGAAACTTACAACACAAGTCTAGAAAATGATAGTTGTTTGTTGATAGATGTTACAATCCAGTCGAACACTCTCAGATAAAGAAATTGAACCCAGGCATCTCTCTTCGCTAAGACATCTTCGACACATGGTCCTTTTGATATGACGGAGCACAGCTGGTCATTATCTACACTTAGATTTTTGGCAGCTGAAAAAAGAGGAGGGGAAATCAAGAGTTTTTCCAAAATATTGTTTAAAATGTTTACTTTTTGACGACGTATTTTATTTTCAGGAATTCTATCTTTGGAGCTCATACAGTATATGCACGGATTGCTGCCTTTTTTTTTTTTGGCGACAAGACTTCTTATGTCAAATTTCGTCATGTCAGTTGTCGAGTTAGATCTAAATGCCGCTCATATATATAGTTGGCGAAAAAAGACTGAGCTAAGGCGTCCGGGAATATATTACAACTTGATCGAAAGGCTTAACGGATAGTTTAATGCTAAAACGCTTTTCCGTTAGCTTCATAAACCTGGTAATACCATTACCGGTAAAAATATTGTTTGAAGTTAAGAATCGGATGCATGCCAAAGTTGGCGATTTTTTTGGTTCGATGACATTTCATTTTGTCGAATTTATTTTTTGGTAACTCAAATAAATTTTTTTTCTGTAGGACTCAATTACAGAGTACATGGGCTTTCTGTTCTTGATTGCTATTCGCTTAAAGCGACAGACATTTTTTTTTAAAAAAAATGTTGCATTGCTCTTTTTGCTTCTTAAACCATCTTTCTCCCCATAAAATCATTTTGTTGTGCTCTGTAATATTTTTATGATTTGTCATATTCCTATAATTATTTTGTTAAACATGCCTGAAAAATATGATTTATGTTTTTTTTATGATTTGGAGCGAATGAGTAAATTGCATGTCTTACAGTTCGGTTTGCAAGAATAACATGCATTTGGTAGAGAAGAAAGAGTCGCAAGATGGTTTTATTTGTGAATATTATATGAGTGGAATGAATGAGCATCGGATTAGAAGGAATGTAAGAAAAGTTGGTTTGAGGAGAGAGCCGTCTAGTATATTTTCCTTGATGCTATAAAAAAAAGTTTATCTTCCTTTGGAGTAAAAGAATTCTAAAAAACATAGTTAATTAAAAAAAAAAACAATATTTTATCAAATACTTTGGCAAAAGAGTAAAAAAACAAAAATATTAAAAAATAAAAATAATATTTTTGTCTTCAACAAGTCTCAGAAACGAAATTAAAATACACTAAAAATGACAGTTCATCATTTTCACAAATAAAAAAAAGAGTGAAGATTTTCAAGCTAGCTGAAAAGGTTTGCCTAAAAACTGAAGTGTTGTGCGCAATCATAAATTAAGTTAAATACTTAGAATGTTCATAACACTAACATTTTTAGTCAAAAATTTTCAGCTGGATTGAAAATTCTGCACTATTTTTCCATATATAATATTGATAAACTGCTGTTTTCAGTACACTTTCACTTATTTTCTTACTGAATGAAGAAAATATTTTTTACTTATTATTTTTTTTATTATTCTTTTGTCAAATAGAAGTATTTTTTTTTTTTTAAAAAAGACTTTTTTAAACATAATTTCGACTTTTTTGGTCTTTGTTAATTTCCTTATAGTTTTATAATTGAATATTATATTGTAATCCAAATTGATCTTATGTGAAAAATTTGAATTTGGGAAGTGGGTAGAAAATAGACGAAAAGATTTATACACAGACTGGCACTCAGTACAAGGAAAAAAAGATGAGTTGATAAAAAAGTAAGTTTTTTTCGCCTGCGTGTATCAGATTATAATTAATTTTTCTATAATAATTTGATACTTAAATTACCAAAATTTATTTTATAAATGTATTATTTATTTTATTACAATTCTAATTATTTGTAATTACACACACAATACAAAAAATAGTTCAAAAACAAATATTAAAACCGCAGAAAAGTTTTAATAATTACATAAAGAAAGCAAACTAATTACTTTTCATATAGACTGTAGAAAAAATAAATTACAAAAGTGTACTATTAAATTATTCTTGTGTGCCTAAATACATAAACAAGAGAAATAGTAAGCATTACACAATATAACAATTAAGTAAAATACAAATTTACCTGAAAAAATATTAAACCTATAAAAATAAAGGCAAGAAGATAAAATTCAACACATATATAAGTGCAAACCAAAACTAGAAAACTCAGTGATAAATAGAAGGAAAATTCATAAAATATAACATTTTTAATATTAGAAAATGGCTTTTGACATATTTGCTGGTTAAACAATGTTTCACAGATTCAAAATTATTCCATCAGAAAAAAACGTTATAACTTTGAATGGGAAAACCATGAATAAAATATCAAGATGCTGAAGGAGAAATTAAGTAACACACACACACACACACACACTAATAATTTGTTCTATAAATTACTAAAATCCTAACATTCTCATTGAATAACACTGTATTAGCTATTGTCATTGTAAGAATTTGTCTGGCTTTGGGTTTACTTTTGATTCCTCCTATATATACCACACTACTAGCCTTGTGATCTATTTCAATACTCTCCAAAAAACAAAACAAAAAAAATCGACTAACTCGCATCTAACGCTTAACTTTAATCAAAATAACTATATTGAACAAAAAGCTTAAAATTGCTTGAATAAATTGACTATTTCCACGAATATCACTCTATAGTTTACTCAATCGCTATTTTGTCGTAACACTCAAAATATAGAAGAACAAAAACGATGCCAACTCATAACAACCGAAATAATCAAAGAAAATGATACACTATTTAGGTACATAATAAGTTAGTAAAGTATAAACAGTAATACATTCTGTTTAGATATTGAAATTAAAAAGCAAACGATAAATAATTCAAGTAAATAGTAAAATCGTTAAAAACAATGTAATAATTGTTGCCAAATAATGAAAATGGAACAAATCCTTACGTATTAATCTATTCTCTACAAATACGAAAAAATAAGATCTAAAACTTGGAAAAATCTGAACTTTTTTTAAAAATTTAAGTGGTTGAAAAAAAGGAAATGACAGTGAATGAATGTGTGAAGTGTTACCTAAAATATAATGGAAGTTAATTAGCGTGGAAAGAGTGAATAAAATATTTAAGTCAATACATTTGTTTTTTTAAAAAAAAAGAGTTAGCGTGAATAATTATTAATCTTTTGCTCCTTTTTGTTAAAAATAGTGAGGAAAACACATAGTTTAGGCCAGTAATTAACTAACAACTATTTCTGAGCCAAATTGTTCTACTCTTGTTTTGGTATAAACCACATTTGATTGACATTATGTACTTGCATTGGTGATCGCAATTTAGGCTATCGGAATAAGTATGTTTTCTTTTACATTTTATTTTAGATTACCAGTTTTATTTTCATAAATTCATTATGATTATTTTTTTATTTCAATACTGCATGTCTCGTCTGTTAGAATAAAAGAATTATCTGAGTTTTAGAATAAACCAATTTAAAAATTACTTCTTTGTTTCAGAGATGCAAGTGCGCCATCGCATAGCTTTATTTTATTAAGAAATAGCTGAATTGCATACAATCGACACTAAAAAGTTTAAATAATCCTTTCTTTATCGAATCTTTTTCCTTTGGATAAGTTCCCATTATAATTTATGTAAGATAAAATTTTTATGAAATTTGAAATAATTTTTTATTGCTACAAAAAAAGAAAATATGATTGCGTTATGCAACTGGTATAAATGAATCTGGTATCATGCATATAAAACTATAATTATGAACATATTTTATGTTTGCGAAAAAAAGATTTTTGCCCCCAAAAATACATTTTATGAATTTCAAAATATATTCTTATATCTCATATAAAATTTTATGAAATAAAAATTTTATTTTTTAATTTTTTTCTCGCTTTCTGTTCCTTTACTTTCTATGTAAGAAATTCAGAAAATCCAATTTTATATAGAATAAACCTAATTTTTCATAAAAAGGTTTAACTTAATTGGATTAAATGAGCATAATACTATTATGCTCATTTAATATATGAGCATATTATATAATAAAACTTTCCTTAGAGCTATGCTAATTCCATTATGTATAGTTTCCCTAATTTTTTGCTCTCTTAATTTATTAAATTTTTTATTTAAAAGAATTTTAGAAATGCGTAAGTAAATTTAAAAGTCTGAATTTCAGTAAATTTTTATTCAAGAAGTAAAAATTTAATCTTATATAACGTTTCTATTTTATCTTTTATTATTCATAGACCAAACAATAATTTTATCTGTTTAAAAATCCCTACTTTTTATGGATATTAATGTATCTAATTGATATTCAAACAGGATTTAAAATTATATTAAAGAATAAGACACACAAAATGTGTTTCAAATAAATTCTAAAAAAACTGATTAACGTTAAAAATATAAACAATTAGACAACTTATTTAAATTTTTAAGGTTTCAATGAAAAGTTATAAGAAAAACTGTTACTAACATTTCGTCTAGAAAAAGTTTTATAATTATAATTACGGATGAAAGCAGAGCATCTTCAAGAGCAAAACTTAAAATAAAAGTTAAAAAACTAAGCTGTCTCATAAATTTATATTATTTTGTAATTTAATCGTATTTTTAAAGCCTTATTTTTTGCAGTAAATAACAGATAAGTTCTTATATAACGGGGATAAAACGCTCTGAACAGTTGGATGTGGCAATTTATTACGCAGATTCGTTATTCTATACGTAGTGAAAATGAGAATCGTCTGGTATCACATGACACGGGCGTAACCAGAGTTCCTCACGTGATGGCGAATCTATATCTCAACCAAGCTGACAGACGTTTTGATGAATTATGATAGATTTGGGCGTAGGTTACTATCGTACAAAAACACCATTTCATATTCCAATATATATTTAAGAAAGTTATTAAATCTCTTAAAAACCATTTACATACCTGTTGAAATTAGATAAGGATTATTAGCCGTAGCTGATGAGCCTTTCAATGTATACGTGACGTCTCCTAAAAGCAAGATGGCCGACAAAATTCGAAGAATAACTAAAATTTCCTGAAAATCAAAAAGGAATACTTGCATGAAAGAATCTAATTACAATATAAACAGAAATATGAATGAATTTTTTTTTTAAAAAAAGAGACTTTCTTGGTTATTAATGCATGTAAAGTTGAGTATGTTTTCATTTCTTTTGGAAATTCGAGCTACTTAGTGAAAGTTCTTAAACGCTTGCTAAAATATTCTTTGATAATTGAATTGTAATGTGCATTGCATTTGAAATAATGAAGTAAACATAGTTTAATTATTATGATGCTGAGTACTTTGTAATGTATAAAGGACATCTTGAACATATTTTGAATGTTATGTTACTGATAATTCATTTTTATCAAAATAAAATACATCAATTGGAGGCAAATGAAAGTTCTTTCGTCATCCAATATCCATCAAAAAGTTGAGTGGGGCTTGTTAAAATTGATCGATTATTAGATCGTTAAGTTATCCATTCTGCAAGCGGAAAGTGTGAAAAACTTCTGAAATTGTTTTAAAGTAGAAGTAATTATGATATTTGCTGTTCAAGTGTCTTGTATTAAAGCTTCTGATTGGATGAACTTTTTTGATAGTGCATTTCTGTATGCCTTTGTGGAAATGAGTCATTAGAAAATATTTAAATCAATATGATTCGTGGAATTTTCAGAGTATGTTTACATAGCAAATGATATATCGCAAATATCATACATTCAGATATCCAGCAACATATTTTTTTTCAAATTAGAACAATATTGTTTTTTGTGGGGGTACAGTTGAATCAAAACGAATAACTTAATATCAAATATATTTATTTAAAGTTAAAAATAATATATATCAATAGCTTCAAAACAATTAATCTTATTGACTACATTACCACAAATTGCTAAAATGTGTGCACGGTATTTGAACTTTGTACTATACAATATCTTGAACTAGTATCATAAGAAATTACACAAATAATCTTCAGAAGTCGAAACTCAAATTATATTTTCAAGTTAAAGATTAAATAATCTCATGTTAAATAATAAATAACTCTTGTAATAGCTATTATCATACAGATTGCTGTGAAATAGTTTAAAAAAAAATTACAAATGAACTATAAAGATTCTTTTTTTCTTCTTTCAATAAGGTGTTGAACAATTTGCTCAATACAAATAATTTTACATACGTTTTAGAATTGATTTTTCTCTTAAATTAATAGCTTTTTATATTTAGTCTGATATTTGTATTCTTCGATACAATCACTTCACGATTTGTTACTGTGCATTGGTACGTTGTTTGAAATAGTAAATTAATGAACACAACCCAAGTTTAATCAACAACAAACTTTAAATATATTGTAGGAAGCGGACAAATTAATCTAAACAAGTTTTAAACTTTAATTAGACGGCAAACACGCTCAAGTTCCTTGATCTAGATACCGAAACTCCGGATATTCTCCCTTTTTCCCGGATACCGGAATTAATTTACATTTTTCCGGATTTGAAGCCTGAAGTTCCTGAGTTTTTAGATAAATCTCTCCACAATTCCTGATTAAAAGAAAATAAATTTCCCTGTTTAAACTTATCAGACTGGAATGTGTAGGCGCCTCTATTAAAGTTCTAACACTTTCTACTTATTCATTATCAAGACTAGTGAGAGAGAGAAACTTTAAATCTTTTAAAAATTAGATAATTAAATGGGAGAAATTAATCTTGTGTAAGACGAAAGTAACAAATTGAATAAACGCAGCTCTTCTCCAGATTTGAATTAATTATTTTAATCTTACTTACAATTAATGTTGTTTCAAATTTCTTTCTTGGTTTTCTTTTCTTCTTAATTAGTTTTTGAATTAAATGCAGTTGAGTATACGTAAGTTTGCTACCCAAGAGACTGAAGCAAACTGATTAAATAATAGAGGGGAAGGGGAGATCAACATATGAACTGGATAAACTGTTCTGATTCAGTACATATGCATAGTACATATGCTTTATTTCTCTGTATAGCATTAGTGGATATACAGTAATTTACTTAAGTGTAAAACACTATAAACTCACTCACTCACTCACTCACTCACTCACTCACTCACTCACTCAAAGCTAATACACATAATATTTTCATGATTTAATAATTCTTTATGAAAAAATAATTAATTTTAATTTATCATTATTATGCTCATTCACGTTATTCAGAGAATTAGGTAGCTATTCAGGCTGAGTTTGGTAACAATACATTGTTGATTATTATATAACACAGTACAATTCCGTAATTTCCAAAGCGAAAAATGGATCTTTTTTCACAAGATCCATTTAAAATAAGTGTTACTATACTCGTATAATTCCAAAAGGTATGCAGAAACAAAACAAAAAAAAAATATATATATTACAATTCTAATTGATATAAAAATTAAGATTCACAATACTACCCACTCCAATACTAAAAAATTACGTTATTTTTTGAAAAACATATGTTAAAAAAAGAAAAGATAGTGTGTGTGTGTAATGTGAGGGAGGGGGGCGTGAAATAGCGCAAATACAGAAAAACGAAATGCACGAAATTTGGATTAAAAGATATGCTGATACCATATGTGACGATAGTGGGCATCTCCAATTGATTTTTGAAAATCAGTATTGAAGAAATTTGACTTATTTTTGGAATGCTTTGCGACCTAACTCTGGAATTAAATGTCATAAAATTAGAACTATTGTACCATCTGAGGAATTCGAGTTTATATTTTTTTAAAAAAAGAAAGGTGACTGACTGGATCTATTTTGGAAATTTTTTAGAAATTTTTTGAAAATAGCGCTTAAAAGCGATAATTTCCGAATGTTTTAATTTTAAAGCGTTCCGTACAGGAATCTGTTGATTCAAACGATACGGTATCTCTATGGTGTACGGGATGAATATTTGGCTCTATTTTGAAGAAAGTATGACAAAAAAAAAAAAAAAAAAAAAATCAGATTTGGGAATTCTATACAAATTTTTAACTACATAATTAGTTTGCAGCTTTTTCGCTTTTTCTACTCCACTAAGTAAGATAACCGCCACGTTTATTTATAGTCCTGACACATATTGCGTCACGTAACGTCACAGCCTATCTATGGTAACTGCGATTGTTGAGTTTTATTTTCAGAATTCATTGAAGCGGAGCTCTCCAGCTAGGGTATAATAAAACTGAACATAGATTATATTCTTAAAATATAACAATATTTATGATACGTAATATGATACGTTGCCTTATCAAGTATTACAAAAGCTATGATGCGTAATGTTACAAAAAGATAGCATAAAAATATATTTTATTGCATGCTGAATTATAAAAATAACCTCCATACTTTTCAGAGATAATGTATATCACGCATTTTAATTTCTACTACTTATAAAATAGTTTTGGAGGAAAGTAAAATTTCGCCACAAAAGTTTGGTATAGGATATACATTCTATAAAAAAAAAAAAAAAAAAAAAAAAAACCCACGACGCACCAAGAATGAGTTGCCCAATTGTAATGAAATTTCGTATGCAAAGACATTTGGACCAAACATGCAAATCATTAAAATTTGGTGTTCAATCAATGAATAGAGAAAGATGCAGCGCATCGGAACTGCGCACTCAGCAGGTGCACATAAGAAGCGATTCTCAATCGGATGGACAAATTTTCAGCTGCATTGCGATTTGGGATACCTTTTAACTGCTGAAAAAATGCCTCGCCGCAGGATTCGAGCTCATTACGAGGAACTGTCAGAGTTTGAAAGAGGTCGTATCAATGGATTCAAAGAGGCAGGTTGGGCAATCGCTCGTCATATGAGTCGAAGCGATGCGGCAATTAGAAGATGCTAGTAAGAATGGTTGGACAATGTCAGATCTCAGCGTCATGATGGTAGCGGTCGATCTAGGACCACAGCAGATTGGGAGGCCAGAGTGATTGTCAGATGAGCTGTCACAGCGCCTGATTCATCTTTAGCAACCATCAGACCGGCGATCCGCACACGAGTGTCCCCCATGACCATTCCCAGATGGCCGATAGAGCAAAATTTATGCTCGTATCGACTGCTACGCCACCTGCCAATCACGCCTGCACACTGTCTAGCCAGATTACAGTGGTGATTGGTTCGATGAGGTAGGAATGATGCTGACAGGGAAAGTATATTGTTTAGCGACGAATCCCGCTTCCAACTGTGTCCTGACGATCATCGAAGGCGTGTTTGGAGACACCCAGGGTAGTGTGCTGATCCTCCCACAGGCCCTTAACCAGGAGTTAGGGACTGGGATGCCATTTCCCTTGATATCCGGACCCCTTTGGGGGTCATTAGAGGCACACTTACAGCACAGTGGGACGTCGACGACATTCTGAGACCAGTTTTGCTACAGTTCCTTTTGCAGTACCCTAGACTTATTTTCCAGCAAGATAATGCCAGACCCCATACGGCACGTATTATTATTAACTGTCTTACAGCTTGCCAAACACTTCCTTGGCCAGCCAGATCTCTCTCCAATCGAGCATGTCTGAGATATGATGAGAAGGTGACTGCATCTACCAGGTAACGTTGATGACCGACATTTGTAGCAAATTTGGCAAGAAATACCACAGGAGACCATCAGGGAGCTTTATCATTATATGCCCCGTCGTGTGGCAGCTTCCATCCAGGGTAGAGGTGGGTCGACACCTTATTAAGCTCGTTACTTTGTAACACTGAAATAAATCATTCAATTTTTCTGAAATTTTAATCATTTTCTATTCTGTACATAAATTTCCTATCCGCCAATTTATTTTTGGTATGTCATTTTTTTATAGTGTATTTATAGTAGAACTTAATTGATACGCATTGAAAATAAAGTTTAAATGAAAATTTATCACTCATTTGTTTCATGGTTGTTTGTTTATTAACAGAACAATTGTTATCTCTATATTAGCAAACTATATAATTCAAAAATAGAGCATGTCTTACTTCCTCAGTAAAAGAAAGCACACGAAACGACTGATATATGTTCTTGTAACCTGCAATCAAATCTGCCGAATTCTTCGTCGCCTTCAGAGGCAAATACCGCATGGCCGATAGTTTATCCAATCCAAACTCTGCTAGCCTCTTTTCATTTTTCAGTCCTTCAAATACATAATACAGAATATGGAAGTTGCTCTCGTTTCTGTAAAGTAAATGAGTCTAAATTAAATACTGAAATAAATACAACACACAATGTATCATTTTCATTACATTTATGAGTATAATGGAATTTGCTTAATTTGTCGAAGATTCTTTTGTTTATGCTATATAGAAATCTATATTAATAAATGGAAGTGTTTGTGTGTGTCCAATGTTTAGTCAGGCAAATATAGGCCCCTGTTTACTATTCATATTAGTTTCGTGAACATGACGTTTATCCTATGGAATTTCTACTATGATCCTCAAATCTTTGCTACGTTATCTTCTGAATTCAAAAAAGTGCATTTGAAAGTGCTAACGTAAATAAAGGTTTCTGAGGAACTATATTTTTCTTTCGATTATCAAAAATATTTTTACCCTTATTTTAGTGATTCGTTTATGGATTTTCCGGCTTTTAAAAATATAAAATATATTAAGAAATATCAAGAATTGTGAGTGATTATTAACGTCTTGCTGAGAAGCAGCATGAGGATTATTGGCGACAGACCTCGTCATTTTGAACCTCGGTTAAGTGACGAGGCCGAAGCCTGAGCTGGCACCTCCCTCTCCAAACTTCCACATCCATGCCATGAGAGGACTTGGGTCTTCGATCAGATCCAACGCGTGTCAGCTCGGCTACAAGGTGGGCCCTTAGTGGCAAAAGGACTCGAAAACTCACCATTCGACGAAAACAACACCGGACGCAAGTCAACAACCATGACCTCTAAGCTATCGCGGCGACCAAAAATCGGGGAGAAAATGTAATTCCGCAGAAACTACATTTTCTGTAGGTGTTACATAACCAGTATATTGTTGTGGGTGTTTTGTAGCCTCTCCGATACATATTATTGTATTCTAGTAGGTAAAATAGTTTAGATTTGAGAAGGAAAATGGCAATTCCGTAGAATTAACATTACGTTTGCGAAATCAAAGTGGCTGGTAGACGGGAGCCTTCAGTATACGCCTACTTATAAAATAAGAAACAATCATTTATTAACTAATGATTATCGTCAAAAAATATGAATAGAAATTTAAATGCATATGACATAAGAAAGTTCCACAAAATTGAATTTTTCTACATTTTAGCACACAAAAAACATTATTCTTCCTTGTTGTTTTCTTCAAAAAATCTCTCACACGGTCTTAAAATTACATAAGTAATGGAAGATAATAAAATTAATGGTTAATTAAGTATCTTTTGCTCCTCAAAAATCCATATATTGTTATATTACACGAACATTTACGCACTTTAGTTATTTTCTTAAATATCTTTCTTCTAATAAGACTAGTCAGTTAAAACCAGTTTAACAAATTTTTTTTTCTCCCAATAAACTCCCTAAATCTTCAAATCTCTCCTAATTATAAGCACTTGATTCCATAAAGAAAAACTAAAAACCACCCTCTTTTTAAAAATTTAAAAGGAGAATTATCCTATAATATGTTGTATTATAAAGGTACCTGCATTGGGGATTAATTAGCATTCAAGAGCGCATTTAAATTTAGAATTTGGCAATCTCGATAGATTCGTTAAAATCTTGTATGAAAGAAAAAATGGCTACAGCGTCGTTATGTAATTAGCTCCTTTTGAAGTGCGTTAAAATGATTGTGAATTGCTTGTAATCCTTTAAAGGGACAAAGGGTGAGAAGAAAAAAATATTTGCGACTTATTCTCGTTAATTATTTGTTTTTATTTGGCTCTTTTGGGAGGAAATCTCGTGATTATATTCGCTCTTGGATTATGTGCACTCAAAAGCGTAATTATAAAAGGAACAAACTGAGAGATGTCTTTCTCAATTTGGAGTCTTAAAAAATAATGAGATAGATTTCCGATACGTACTTGTAAATTGTAGAGGAAAGCCAGTTTTAAACCTTTAGCGAACAGTGTATCTATTTTTTTTTTAAAAAAAATGAAGCCATATTTGATTTTTGCGATTCGTTGTCACAATGTTTGACATCAAAGACACACGAAATACTTTTTGAAAATTGAATTAAAATGATACAGATTGATCACTTTGAGAAAGATCATATTTAACAAAGAAAAACAACTTATTTATACCTAAAGATATTTTTTAACCCTCAGATTTTTCACTAAACCGTAGAAGTCTTGGCACCCAGGATTTAAAACGATGTTAATTTGATAAAATCGATGGAATCTGACTTGGGCGTGATATTTATTTTAGAAAGTAAAGTACCCATTGAAAGTTTTTTTTTTTTAAATCATTTAAACAAAATTAAAATAAGATGCATATTATTTATGTTTAAATGAATACTTGAATGGCGCAAAAACTGATAGTAATTCTCTGCATGGAGCTAAATAATGTGCGTGGTATAGAAATCTACGTTATTTGTTTACTGACTAATGGCAACAGACATTTAAATCATTGAAACTTAGCGCACATATAGCAAACATTTTTGATATTTAAGGCTCCCTTCTATCCGCCATTTTGATTTCGTGGACGTAATGTTAATCCTATGGAATTTCGATTTTAACTCTCCCATCTTTATTATTTGATTTATTTGAATTCAACAAAGTACACCTGAAAGAGCAAAAAATAATCAATGCTTCTGTGGAATTACTTTTTTCCTAAGATTTTTAAAAATATTTTTATTCTTATTTTTACTATTCGTTTATGAGTTTTCCGATCTTTAAAAATATTTTTAAAAGTCGGAGGAAAAATGTAATTCCACAGAAGCATTCATTATTTTTTGCTCTTTCAGATGCACTTTATTGCATTCAAATAGATCAAATAATAAAGATGGAAGAATTCAAATAGAAATTCATAGGATTAACATTAAGCTGATGAAATCAAAATGGCGGGTGCACGGGAGCCTTAAGGCTCCCGTCTACCCGCCATTTTAGTAACTCGCGGTATGTAGAAGATAAGAGTTCGATCTGTTGGTTCTACAATGATGGCCTTCGAAAGATCAAGAAACGTTGGCAAGGATATACAATTTCGGATGATGACTATGTAGATTAGTCTGAAGAATAATTTATAAAAAAACTAAGCTACTCTCTCGATTGCTTTTAGTAATAATTAAAATATTACGACACGGAATAATAATTAAAACTTTACGATACTGAGATTTACCGAAGCCGTTTCGCCTTCGTACTGAAGTCCCACCCCCAAATCTACTCTCCGCCCATTGCTATAAATACTTCTTAGTTTACGGCTACAGCATCCAATGGCAATGCGCGCTTTCGTAACTTTACTTTCCTAGTTAGTTTCTGCAGTTCCTCACTCTGTCGAAAGCCCAGGCGCTTGTTGCCTTGATCCTAACTTTGATAGCTCTTTCAAATTAAGTAAAAATTAATTAATTAGGATAATTTCCTATTTATAAATTATGATGAGAGGGTAAATTTAATTCATTAAATAGGAACCTCTTAATTTTAGCCGTTACCGTTACTGAGAGTTACTTCAATCTACACCTTTCTGAAAGCAAAAAAATCGATATTAATGGATTAATTTACAACACTATATACAGAATGATAAATTAGGTTGTAAAATAAATTTTACTCAAACATCTCGGTTACTTATTTGTAATATTTAAAACTTTATGATACCTCCTTTTAAAGAAGAAATAATTTTTTTAAGAAAGAAAATACATTTAATTAAATCTTGAAATCAAGTTCTTGCACTGCTATTATGAATGGCAGATTCCTACTTTTTTCAAACTTAATAGAGTCTGTATCATAAGGGTATTTTTATGATAGAAAATCTATTTTGAAGTTGTAAACAGTACGCGTAGTGTTTAATCTAATAAGCAGTCCTTAATTGATACATTTTCTTAATTATTCATATTCACACACATACAAACAAACATGGACGAAGAACACATAACATTTATGAAATTGAAACATTTTTAAATAACTATGATTCGCCGCTAACAATAAGCGAGCAGTGCCTATTTCCACAAATTGAAAAGAATACATCAAAGGAGAAAAACGAACATTGCAATTTTAACACAACCATACTTTTTTCCATCATGGCGATGAACTATAAACTTCAGAACACTGCTCACTGTTGCCATAAGGTGTTTGAAAAACTTATTTATAATTCAAAAACAATAATAAACAATAAATAAGAACAAGCATTAATAATCTTTTGCATATTTATAAAATAAAAGAAACTACATAAAGAATAATAAAAAAGTGAAGTAATATCGTTTGCCTAAAAATAAGACGAAGTAAAGTATTCAAAACAACGAATTTATGAATAAGAAGAAAAAAAAATAATAATATTCATAAGAATTACACGAACAGAAGTACTTTCATAAAAGTTTGTTACAAGCTTTCTTAATAAGAGGGCGTGATTTACACATGAATCTGCGCAGTAGGATAACATTTATGAATCACCGGCGCAGCAAGCCAGTATTAACAAACGCATATAAATAAATTATTTAATGAAAAAAACATAATATATATGGGCTGGTTAAAGTATTGGATAAGAGGTGATCTCTCGTATTTTGTTCCCAGGTTCAATGTCGTTGAAGGAAAAGAAAATAATAAATTTTTTTTCTGGCATTTTTGTCAACCATAATTCATAGGTGAAGAATCATATTCCTTGTATAGGGACAGGATAATTAATTGACAGTTCTGACCGCTTTCAATTTAGAAGAAAGTTCTGAAGCATATAAAAAATAGTTTTTAACAAATGGGAAACTCTGATGTTTTTGATAGTATCTAGTTTTTTTGATGCTATTTTTCATGGTTCATCAAAATTCTAGAAGACAGATAATTTATTTTGGGTGTCAGTGTCGACAAAGTATCTTTCTTTTCACTAAAGAATACGAGAAGAGTCTCGGGTTTTAGGACAAAAATTTTGAAAATGAATCGGATGTACAAATAAAATCATTTCGCCTTTTTATAGTGCAGTTATTCTAAGAATAAAACTGCAAAAAGTTTTAACATTAGCCATTATATCCTATAACAATATTGAAAAAATGATATTATTGATATTATGTTTTTATGGAACAATTTATCTTGATTTTTAAGAATTGCTTGTAAATAGTTTAAAATTTTTTTGAAACAGCGGAAAATACGACGAAATTCTTTATGATAATTTACTGATTACTTACTGATAATCAGTGTTCACTGATTATTATCTCTTAAGGATAATATTATAGCTTAATGATATACATACTCAGGTATAGAGCTGATTCGTGTCCGATCCAAAAGTGTAGCTGTGATCGTACCTATAAATGGAAAAATGTCATTACACACACATATTTATTTTTATAAAAAATTATTAGCATAACGGAAGTTAAATTGAAATAAATTTTTTTGTTATTTTAAATAGGTTTTCTTTTACTCACATTATAACTTTGTCAATATCAATAGTAACTTTGTCTGGTTTTAAATTTTACAAGCATTTTTCTCATGTTTTAAAGCATTCAAGTGAGCTGAAGTTTTCTATACGCGATTGTTTTGAAAGACAATACGAGAATTTAATTATAATTGCTGAAAATTAATTGATTAAACTTAATTATTTAAAGAACTAAGTTTTACGTCAAGTTTCTCACCAAATCCGTCGTTTAATAATTGATCGCTTGCTTTAATTTTAATTACAATTAACATAAATATATTCAATTTAATAACATCATTTATCGTTTACTTTAATATTAATTACCTGCATTTTAATTCATTAACATAATGCTTAACCAAGCTAAAACTTTTTACGCGTATTTATTTTAGATGATAAATTTAATAAACATTAAATAATAAAATAAATTATTTAAACTAATTATTGAATAAATTTAATTTGACTCAACATTCCTTTTAATCTTAAAATTTAAAGTTTAAAAAATTATATTACGTAAACTGTGAAGTTTGAAAGAAAACCCATGTTCAAAAAATTCCTTTTAACCGGTTTACCGGTCCATTTTGTAATTCTGATCACATATAAAATGTAAAATTTGAAAAATAATGCCATAGTTGACAATATATGCAGGTTATATTGCTTTGAAGATTCCACTTGAAATGTCTGGCATAATTATTGATTGCATGAATTACACACACACACACACACACACACACACACACACACTGGAAAGTAGGCGTTGCTTATGCTGCACAATAGACTAATTTTACTGGGTTTTAAAAATTGGAAAAAGTAATTCCACACAAGCATTAATTATTTTTTGCTCTTTCAGATGCATTTGATTGCATTCAAATAGATCAAATAATAAAGATGTGAGAATTAAAGTCTAAATTCCATAGGATTTACGTTTCTTCAGCTTAATGTTAATCCTATGGAATTTCTACTTGAATTCCCCCATCTTTATTATTTGA
>BMAW01108181.1:125873-140211 GCA_019974015.1 Nephila pilipes | reverse complement strand
TTCATTATTTTTTGCTCTTTCAGATGCACTTTATTGCATTCAAATAGATCAAATAATAAAGATGTGAGAATTATAGTCGAAATTCCATAAGATTAACATTACGTTCACGAAATCAAAATGGCGGGTAGATGGGAGCCTTAAGGTATATTTACTACATCGTTAAGATA
This sequence comes from Nephila pilipes, assembly GCA_019974015.1. Taxonomy (NCBI): domain Eukaryota; kingdom Metazoa; phylum Arthropoda; class Arachnida; order Araneae; family Nephilidae; genus Nephila; species Nephila pilipes. The sequence continues at coordinate 140,044 of BMAW01108181.1, read as the reverse complement.
TATTTAACTTAACATTTTACCATCTGCTTATATTTTAATATCCTGACAGAATATTATTGTATACTTTAACAATATATCATATGCTCTTATTTAAATATTTAATTTAAGAAATGATTTTTGTGGTAAAATCGTCTGTTTTTATTCTTTTTGTTGTCAATATTGGCAACGTTTTTTTTAAGTTTAGAATGATTTGCTTGTGAAAATGAACAGGTACTAGGAATTTGAAGAAAGTAGATTCTTTTCTTTATAGTAATTGCATCTTTGGAGAGCCTGCGTTTCGGAAGTAAGCTTATTTTATGGTAATTAATATTTATTTTGAATAATTCTGTTTTTTCGAGAACTTAACACGAAAAAGAAACGTTAGCGCGTGTTCAGATGAAATTAGCAAAGCCAATTTAAAAATTTCCCCTTTTTGACTTTGTTTTCGTCTTATTGACTTTTAAATAAAGCTTTTTACGGATGTCGTTCATGTGCCATCATGATTCTTATTCCAAAGTATAAATAAGAAATCTAAAAGAACAATTAAAGAAATTTCATTGTAATTCATTAAATACGTCATCAGGCTATAGATACGTTTCTATTTAATTGACGTGTTTTGTATGAAATCTAATTTCTATTTTATAAAGGATAAAATATATCCACAAGTTATTATTCAAAGTGTTAATGTAACTTTTTGAAGCATGAAACAGTACACTCTGTTCTTGGGTGAAATAGATTTTTCAGCTTTTTCAGAAAGTGCTGAGCTATGGGAAGAAATAGTTTTGATAAAAAAAATACTTGGAATTTCAAGAATAGCACTAAAAAAATTAATTTAAAATTTTCATAAAATATTGGTTGAGAATATCCGTTTTAGAATTTAAGCGATAAAGAGTTTTAATTATGTTAAATCTTTGATTAAAATTATAATAAAATATTTAAATAAAATTATTATTTAATTTAAACAGTTAAAGCAGACCACTAAATTAATTTTACTGTTTAATTAAAATACCTAAAGTTCGGCTTGAAATAATTGTGAGTACAAGAGTATACTTTTCCTTTTTTATAGTTAATTCATGTTATAAATTATTTTTGATGGAAGAATGAAATTAAAATATGTTAGATAGGGAAAAATATCGCAATACTGTTATTTATAAGATAAGGGAAATTTAAAGAGTAAAAACGGAAAGGAGACCAAATTTAAAAAAGGGAAAGGAAAAAAAATTAAGGAGCTTAATAAAGTGAAGAAATGTGAACAAAGATAATTGAAGCATAAACTGAAGTACAATATCATCAGTTTAATCCAGCACGTTTGGGACCACGGTCGAGTTGGATTAGGGATTTTGTCAGATTATTGTGCACAAATAGATTTTTATCAAAGATAAATAAATCACTCTAGAAAATTTTTTTAAATATTAAATCATGTATTTAAGCCTTTACGCTCATTGAGTAGACAATATAAATATCTCACAAAGTATTTCGTCCTTCTAACAAAAGTGAGATTAAATTCAAGCATATAAAAACATTTATTTAATCGAATATTCTTAATTTATGTATCATTAATTTAATAGTTTCAGCCCTTGTTTATAATCAAAACTTGTTTTTATCCTGATACCAACCAACTCTACTCGAGTCTGGATTCAACACTTATAAACTGAGTCTGAGACCAATATCATCTATTCGACTATCACTAAACTTTCTTGATCTAATATAGTGTGCATTAAAGTTTCGTCAACCTTCTTTTCCCTGTCATCTCGTTAACAAGTCCAATCTCTCTGCCTGACCATTTCCAGTTAAATACTATTCTATATACAGGGTGTTTCGAAACTCTTGGGCACAAAATTAAGGGGTGATAGAAAACATCTAAACAAGCAATTTTCACCCTGCAATGCATAGGTGGAGAGTGAGCGGTGAGCCACAAGAAGGCGCTGTAATGGAAGGCATGTACCACATTGTCATTTCTACCGTGGATTTCAAGAGGTATGGTGATGTACAGTACTCAGGAAAAAGCCACGCAGAAGCTATAGAAGCAATTACTATCAAGAAAAGAAAATACCTTCTTCAAATTCTTAATTTATTTTTTATTTTCACAAGCAAAATATTCTTAAGTACAAAAACGTTGCCAATGTTAATAACAAAAATAATAAAAACAAACGATTCTGTCATAAAAATCAATTATTAAATTAAATATTAGAATAATAGCAAACGATAAATTATTAAAGAAGATGATATTCTGTTCGGATGTTAAAAACAGAATTTAAAATATTAAATGAAATATATATTTTAGCAATGTAAATGTACCCTAAGCAAACTAAATAAAATTATTATAATCATAATGTATTATAAAGTCAATCCCATGAAACGAACTCCAGGGATCCTCTACTTGATGCTCAAGCCTTTTTATGGACACCTTTTGTCAAAACATTATGGATATATAACACATTAAATGAAATATAAGCAGCTTTGAAAATTTGGTCTGAGTTGGAAGGCGCAGTTTGATGTTTCAGTGCTTATATAGCATTGAAGAATCCTAAATTCAAGACGTTAAAATCGGGGCGGGTAGAAGGTTGACTACACAAATGGATGTTCTATCCTTTTTTTTTTTTTGATCTCTTGGTGTTTATGATGGCATCATCTTCTGCAGAGCAATGGGATTTTGGGTTGTCTTATTGTAACATGATCTTCATATTTTGCGTTCGACAGATCACAATCTTTTAATGGATGAGATACACTTTTGAGTTAAATACGCACCTATTTGCTAAGGGAGACACTTCTAGCTTTGTAACGGTAGTTTCTTTAGCACGAGTTTTGGAACTTTTTTATTTTTATTTTTAATTCCAGTACTCCCCTCTATAACAAAGCAGTTCGTCAATCCGACGTTTTTACACCAATTGACACGTCATAGACATTATTTTATGTCTTATTTCAACGGATATGGCTGTAATTGCTTATTGGCGTCTCACTGAGAAGTGACGTGAGGGCTACTGGCAACGCATCTCGTAATTTTGAATCTCGGTCAAGTGACGTGGACTACAGGAGAGCTGGTATCCCCTCTCCAAGCATCCACGTCCACAGAGGACTTGAGACCTTGACCAGATTTAACGTGTATCAGCCCGTTAATCAACGGATCTCTTACTTCAACGTAGAATAATGCAAGATATCAATGCAAAAGAATATGTTTGTTTGTCTGTTCAATTATTTCGTTTCTCTGACGCTTTATTTGCGAGTAATTGTATTAAATTATATGTAACAATACCCAACCTTTTTCTGTTTAATTGGGATCCATCTCCCATATGAGTGAATGCTCTAATCATTGTTTATTCATATGTCTCTATTGCGTAGTAGTTAGTTGAAGGGAGATGTCACGAAATGTCTTATTTATGATAGAATAATCAAGTTAAAATTCGCATCTTTATTTTTAAGTTTAACGGGTGACATGAAATGGTTACAGATTTCAAATTAAATTATTGAGGCGACATCTGGTTGTTAAAGGATTTTGCATCTATCTCGACTTTGAAATCATGTCGCAGTGATAGGGTCGATGGATTCTGGAAGTGCGCGAAAACAGAAAAGGACTAACAGTAATTTAAAATGCGAAGTGTGAAGTGTCATAAAGGTTGGATTGCATGACCTTTGAAGGGCCTAATGAAACTCCTGCCAAACTTAACAAGTGTTCCCCATGAAGTGTAATAACTCGATCTTCATGGATTGAAATTCCTAAGAGATTAAGTGGACAAAGACCCAGGCTTGTAACCGTGAGAATAGAAATTCAGGGTAAAATAAGAAATTACCGTATGTCTTAAGGGGCTGTATTTTCTCTATATCATTGCTACATCAGTTGTGTTATTATTTGTGGTTTTCCAGTAATCTGACGTTTTCGGTAATTCGGTGGTGTTCTGGTCCGATATCTATCGGATTACTGAGAGAATACTGTATTGCTTTTGTTTTTTACCGATATCAGCTATAATATTAGTACTTAATTTTGGTCTTTCATTTTTAAAGTTTCTCAATGGTTTCTGTAGAATCGTATTTCTCTCTCCTGATCTAAAAATTACGTTTCTTCTCCACAGCTCAAAAAAGAACGAAAATAAATCGATATATAGATACAAAACTCGATTTTACAGGAGTATAAAAGATAACATAATCAGAATTATTCTTTCCACTTCTATCCGATACAATAAGTCCCGATTCAATAAGTATCCGATCCGAGTAATAAATAGCAAGAGACCAAAGAAGTCATATACTAAAATTTGCCAAGATAGCTATATAAGGAAGAGAAATGGCATATAAATAATATTATAAGTCTTATAATATTATGGTGAGAGAAAGAGAAAGAGAGAGAAGAAGAAGAAATATCAAATATACTTGCCTCCTGTTATTTTTCCAGTTTTAGTAAAGGTTACGGCCACAGTTTTCAGTAAGCGGCTAGCGTTTTGATTGTAGCTTGTGCGAGCAGATCCGAAGGCATCCAATAAAGGACACAGCTGCTGAATCTTCTCCGCCATTGCCACATTGCTGCTCTGAAAAGTTACGCAAATAAACGGGTGACTTGTGCTGGTAGCAATAAAAAGAATTTTTGTGGATTTTGAAGTGCTTTTTATGTACCCCGGAATATTTGGTCGGGAGTTTGGATTTAGGTGGAAGATAGAATATGATAAAAAGAGCTTTAGAGGCTGTGGAATATTTTATCGAAAAAAATACAGAGAAGGTTTGGTATTTTTTTAAGACGCATTTTTATGATGTTTTTTTAAAATTTAAAGAAATTTTTTAGGAAAAGAAAGGTTTCAATATAAAAATAAACGCTTAAGCAATTTTTCTTATATAAAAGTATTTAAATATTGATAAGAACATCATAGATCTTTTAAAAATGTTTGGAAATATATTTAGGAAATGACTCAATAAAATGAATTTACATTTTAGTTAATAATATTTTAGATTTGAAAATCATTTTAAAATTATATAAACTTGGAATTTCATTGATAATTTAAATGCTTAAAATAATCATAGATATAACTAATTTAATGGAAAAAGTCAAAATTAGTAAGTATAAATTAAAGTATGCTATATATTGTTTAAGTATTTATTATAAAGTCATTTAAATAGGAAAGAATATTATATTTATTGCCATTTTTATATCCTATTTCTACAAAAATATATTCTAGAATCGATTCGTTGTTCATAATTATTCGAATTACGTAAAAAAATCAAATACTTTTATAACATATAAAAATTTATAAATGAGATTCTAATTATTGGTTAATAATAATATTTAATGATGAAAAGGTTTAGTTAATTGATTTTTTTGTTGAAATTTCTTTTAACACGTATAAAACTTTTACAATATATTTGCAATTCCCGTTATAAGTTCAGATTTATTTCAGCTTTCTTACACAGGACTTTCAATTATGATTATATTCCACATACAATATATAACCCTATTTAGATCTTAATTTTTTAATCACACATTTTAAATACCATATTTATAATACTCGTATTTCTTAAACTAGCTGACATCAGTGATAAGAAAAAAAAGAGTGGTTGTAATCCTTTTTTACTGAAGAAATTTCTGTCATTGTGCTAAAGTTTGATACAGTGGCTTCTCTTAACTTATTAAGCTGAATTATTCTAGGATTTTTTTATTAATTCCGATAATGGATAATTTTAACAACTAACTTTGTCAAAAATATTCTAGTTATAAGTGGATTAAATATTTTAAAAAAATTCTATTTTTTTGGAAATGTGATAATATGTATTTTGAGGGACGAGTATAGTCAAGGGAATAAATTTATTTCAACGCAAAAGACAAAACACGAACTTTACGAATATTATATTAATATATCCTATGAATAAAAAAGTTCGTTGTCATCGTTCAACTTATTTAACCCAATTACGTTTCTGACCCATCTAATGAGATTTCAAGCTCGTCAAATTTACTAAAGGTGAGATATATGACCTTGAATTTTTAAGTAGTTGTCACTTTCATGTCATAGTTTTTAAACGTAATATGAAATTAAAATATGCGATGCTTTTAAAATGTAATAAGACATGTGGTAATATGAATACATCTTGTAATATAATTCGTTTATCATGAGAATTATTAGGTGAAAACCATAGTCTTTATTCGAATATCTTTTTCTATGAGGAAACTGTTTTTCCGTTTTTCTTCTAGTAAAAAAAATAATTATTCAATAGCAGACGATTTTTATTCAAATTCCGTAAATTATGAAATATGTCGTTTATTCAAAATGTTAGTTTTTTTTTATCATATGTATCGAATAAAATTAAAAAAAAAATGCATTACGTTCAAATTCAATTTTTTGAGGACTTTTAATTAATTTTTTTTTAACACATCGCTAAATTCACGATATCCCTTACAATTAAAGTTATAAAGGCTTAAAAAGTTTTTCATTGTTAATAAAAGCCAATAATTGCTCATAAAAACTAATAAAAAGTCGTTAATTGCCGATAGAAACTAACTATTGCTCATTAAAATTAAAAATTACTGACAAAATCAATTAATTAAATAAAGATTTATATTTTGTTATTTATGCAGACTTTGAATTACATTTTAATAAATGATTATATAATTGTAAACACTTATATTAACTTTGAAATAAATATTGCTTTTTTGAAGTTTAAATCAGAGATAAAAATTTCGAATATAGCAACAATTTTGTTCGGTCGCAAAAGAATTTCTATTGAAACGAAAACTTAAAAATAGATATAATCAAGATTAATTATTCCGCGATTATGTAATCCCTTGCTTATTCTGAAATTTTATCATAATTGTTTTTAAATTAATTTCCGAACACTTTTTGATGTTAAAAAAAAAAAAAATTGAACTTTTTTTTATGAGGCCACATATTGCACTTTTGCGTGAAATGAGGTCAAGTAAGAAAAACTTGTCATTGGAAAAGCTTAATAAGATTCATACATACTGGACTCAAAAAAGCTAGTTGATTTATCATCTGAGTAGTAGAAAACGATTTTCCGCTGCTGCACTTTCCAAACGTTATTATAATCTAAAAAAGAAGATTAATAACTTCAGTAGCTAATTATTTTTCCAAACGACCCAGATTTCTATTCTTAAGTGCATTCTTCAGTATATTAAGTGTGACACAAATATACACACACGTACGTATATAAAATAAAATTCTTATATTTATGAGGAAAGTTAAGAATTTCTGCTTAAATTTTTGTCTAAAATATGATGTTAAGTTCATATGATTATAAATTCTCATCTTCTTTATATTCATAAGCCATTTAATTCAATATAAACGTAACATTTAAAGAATATAGCTAAATATTTGGCAAAATACTTTGCAAATACCATTTCCTAGATTTTGGTAGGAATCCCATCAGATTTTAAAAATACAATCAATTAAAATTAAACTATCATTTTATATTATATAAGAAAAAAATTACATCATAATTTTAAGACTTTATTTTATCTAAAATAAATTCTTTTGTAAAGTGTTATTAAATCAATTCTAATTAATTTTTCTGAACAAAATTAACGGAACATATAAACTATCACTAAACGTGTTTAAAATAGCTTTACACAAACAGGCAGAAATTTATAACGTCTTCTAGAAATGTGATTAAATTTGGAACAACCATTTTGATACCAGTTGCTGTGAAAGCAGTTTTGTAAATTGACATGATTGCTTTTTTATTGGATGTAATTCAAATCTATTAAATAAATCGTACATGACGAGAAGAATTTTAGCTCCGTCTCCTCGACAGACGATTCCATTTCATAACCGGGATGAACGATGAAATGTCCTTTTTTTCTGTGATCAATTTCATCTCTTCAATAGATGAAGAAAGAAACTTTTTTATATAATGACAAGTCTGATTTATGAAAGGCAGTTTATATTTTTATGGCGGTAAAAAAAATGGGGGAGGGGAGCTCTTAATAGTACAATGTAGTAATCTAAAGTGATTCGTTATTCCAAGTTTACCGAAAATATGATAGGGGAAATTTCGGATGGTACTGGGGGGTCAGAGGCGGAACCAATGTTCTTCTGGTGTTGATCGATCTATATTTTTGAGCATTTAATTTCAGTTATTATTTACTATATAAAATATTATGAAATAATTATGCAGTTTATTGTTATGCAACTATTCTCTGTTGCCCTGTTCGTAATTGGTGATGACCTGGGTAGATTTGATATTTGATCTAAGGAGGGAGGGAAAAAAATGTACCTGCGATCGTTTATGGTGCAGCATTTGTTGATAGGCTCTGTCGGCGATAGCGAATACATGAGGTGGATTATCAGACCTAGCTTTTTCCCAATATTGTATCTGAACCTATAAAAACAATTTTAGTGTCAAAAAGTATAACAAGTAATATTAAAAACAACTTTTAAAGTCAATTCCTACTTAGGTCAACAAAGAAAAATTTCATTTTTGTTACCTTTTATTAAATAATTACAGTTAATATAAATATGTATTATCATATGACAGAATCACAAAATTAAGTGACAAAAGAAATTTTTTTCCAGCGATCTACACTCTTCGTCACTGACGATATTTATTCTTAAATTTATATTCTGCTAAATTTCTTGTATAGGAGAAATTTTTTTCTCCTATACAAGGAGAAAAAATAATAAAACTAAATAAATAATAAAAATAATAAAACTTTTTTATAAAACTAAAATTAATTCTTTGAAAATCAAATAAAAAAAATTTCATGCTTCCACCCGAAGACATGAAGTTTCTACGTCGACGCTCTACCAACTTTGCCATTGCAAGACAAATGACATTGTAGAAACAGTGGCTCGTTTTTTAATTCATCCGGTAAATTAAACAGTTGGAATGCAGTTTAGCCCGACCACCCTTGGTGACAAGAATTATTTAGCGGTATTTTGCCAAATGTGGCTACCCTGGTCCACTTCGCGGACTTGATGTTCAGCCAAAAAATCGCCAAGTTTGGCAAATTTGAAATTGCGCCAAGTGGTTTGGATAAACTACATTTTCACTAATTAAATTTAATTAATGAATTAATATCTGAAAAAACTGTATTAACATCAAGTGTCATCCACTACATGTTTAAAATAATGTATTTGAACTCGAGTGGATGAATAAAAAGTATTTTATTAATGATTGAAAATTTGAACAAGATATATTTAGGGAGAGTGTGAACTAATAGTAGGAATTTAAAAATAATATACGACAGAGATGATATACTATTTGAATAATAGTATTGCTTCTTTGACAATTAAGGCAAAACGTTTTAAGGGTTTACAAAATGTCAGGGAAATAAGTAATGCTTCAACAGGAAAAGTCGTCATCACAGCCTAAAATTAGATCCTTAGTTCCGTACAAACAACTGTATATTATTTCAAACAACAGGCTGATGACAAACGCCGTTTGAAAGGCGTTTGTCATCAGCCTGTCTTTTCAAAAGGCGCCGATGTCTTTTTCAAAACATTTGCACTTCTCTTTTTATTTACGAAAATAAAATTGTTTCCACATGTAGTGGATAGATAAAATTTAGTTTAATTTTATATGAATTTTTATTGAATTGATAAGTTAATCATTTTTTGTTCCTGTTATTATTAAATTACTTTTAGTCCTGTTCTTGATTTTTTTTTTTACTTTTAATCATGTTCTTGCTTAAGAGGTGAAGTTGAGAGGATGTATTTCCATCATTATTTAACTCTACAGCTCTCTTAAGGTCGTATTTAGTAACCATTAAGTTCAAAACTCTAATTAAAGATATGGAAGAACAAGACAAAATACTTTATTAACCACCAAAGAATATATAAAGTTATTTTCTATCGAATTCCGCCTAACTTAATCCTAGATTATATTCTAATAATATAGTCTCAGCATAACAAATCACTCGTTCCGAATCAAGTACTTTTCGATTATGGCAGATTCGAATCTCATTACTTTAGCAAGAAGTCGCTTCAATCTAAAGGATGAATTACGATGATTCAGTTCAATTTACAAATACCTATCAGCTGGTCGCTATATATATATATCCTAAATTTCTCTTCACTTTCTTTTTAAATTCTATTTTACTTATATATCACTAGCTGTAATTCAATTTACTGCTCTTTTTATTTTCATCTAATTTACCTTCACGTTTTGTTTTTGGTTGCGAAGGAATTGCATTAAATTGCAATTCCTTCGTGACCAAAAATGGTTCAAAACCAAAATAAATTCAAATTATCAAAAAGTCCCCGAGTTTATTGAAGAGAAAATCACGAATACCTCAACGTCATAAAGATTAACAGTCCAATAAATAACCGTTTAAAAAGGCATTTTTCAACATGTTCACATCTTAAAGATTCATAATTACAAATGGATATGTGTCTGATCCAAACACTCAAAAGTGCATTCAAATTGAAGCTATTTTTTTTTTTATAAAATAAAGCATTTCCAGCTGTTATCCAAGCTGGAATTGCTAATAGTAGTCGAATTCTCCGATATTAGTCAAAACTAAGTTTTTAATTTCTTTTATAAACAATAGGAATTTAATTTCTGAACCCTTTGAATCATTTAATGCATTTTGAAATGTGCTTTCAACAAATGCTTATATCTCGGTATTATTTCCAAGCACGTTCATTCGAATATATCAAATCTATACGCACAAACATGTAAGCAACCATTTACAAATCGAGAATAGTGCAACCAGGTGCGGGTTTCAAAGCGTGATATCCCCCCTACCGTGAGGTACCTATCGATTATTTAGAAATGTCAATACTAAACAGGAATATCCAGCTCATATGTTCTATGATCTCATATAAATATACCCGAACGTTTGTTGGTCAGACGCGAATCCCCATATCAGACTTGGCATGAGTGACGTTTTGCCTCGGAAATGTGACGTTATGTGACACGTTCGTGCATGCTGTTAGAAACCACATGAATCAGAGCACACAGAGGTGGTTCGTATCGTAATATGGTATTTACTATTGAACTAAATGATTAGCTGTAGTTGTATTGTTTTCTGAGCCATTAGTTAAGGTTGTTTCATGATATTATAGTTGGCGATCTCCTACCTCTTTGATTGGCAGGATTTTGCAATTCAGATCAGATGTTAAACAAAACTCGTGGAATGTTTTGTTTTCGATTTATCTCTTGTATTGTTAGTATTATTTATAAATAATTTAGCTTTTCGGTTGAGAATCATATCAATATAACTTATAAATAAGTGCATTTTATACTTACATGCAATATTATACAGTTAGTTCATTTTGTTATTCATAAAAATAAAAAAAAATGAATCGAGGGTGAGAGAGTTAAATGTAAACTCAGATCAATTTTTCATACAAAGAATTTGCCCCGGTATAAACATAAGTTCACGTGAATATATCAGACGCGCGCAACCGTTTATTAAATAGTACTTTAAAAAAACGCAATTTTTCACTTTAATAAGTGTATTAAAGTGAAAAAATGCTAAAAATCCACTTGCCATTTTAATTCCGATAATGGATAATTTTAACTATATATTATGTCAAAAAGTTTCGAGTTGTGAATGGATTAAAAGGGTTTTAAGATTCTATTCTTTCACAAATGTGTGAATACATATTCTGATGAGTAAGTTTAGTCAAAGGAATAAATTTATTTCATTGAAAAAGCTAGGACATCGAATATAAATTTCATGAGTATAATATTAATATCCTATAAATTAAAAGTTCATCATTCATTTTATTTAGTGCCATAACAGCTTTGAATGATTCTATGAAATTTCAAGCTCATCAAATTTACAGAAGGTGAGATATTTGACCTTCATAAGACTAATACGAAGCGAAAGAGAGCAAGAGTGAAATACGAAATATCCAAACTCATATAACTTTTTACGGACTGAAAATATTTTCAATATTAATACGAATTCGCGTGATTTATAATACATACGGTTATTATACAAGCTCTTAAGATTCCCATCTACCAGCCATTTTGATTTTATGAACATAATGTTAATCCTACCTAATTTCTACTAACGTTCTCAAATCTATACTATTTTACCTATTTGATTGAAAAAGTGCATTTGAAAGAGTAAAAAGTAGTGAAATCTTCCGCAGAATTTCACTTCCTCCCCAGTTTTTGAAAAATATATAAAAATATTTTTAAAAATAGGAGGAAAAAAGCAATTCCGAAGTAATTTTCCTTACTTTTTGCTGTTTCGAATGCACTTTTTGCTTTCAAATAAATAATATAGTAAATATTTGAGGATGGCAGTAGAAATTCCATACGATTAACATTACGTTCACGTAATCAAAATGGCCGGTAGACGGGAGCCGTAAAATAAAATAATTTTTTTTTCATTTTAATATCGGAAGCTAAAAGCCTATGACACGTTTCAGAATAGGAAACAAACATAGACGTATTTTATACAGTAAAAATGGACAGAAAACTCACATCCTTTACTACCTATTTTCATCATCACCTAGCTATTAACCATTTCAAATAGAAATAGGTTAAAGATGGTATAAAAATATGTTTGACTGGGTATGCTAGTGTTTGTATTTAAGAAGATGTTTTGAGTTTGGGACACACATACAAGGTTTGTTCAAAAAATACCCCTTTTAGGTGCAGAGTAACTCATTGCAGTATATTGGCCACTCTCATGGTTTTCTTTTTATTCTTAGTTCCTGAGTGGGACGCCCTTCCCATCCCACATATTCGATGCCGTAACTTTTTTACTCAATAGGCCTTCTGTGGATCAAATTCACGGGAAGTAACTAATTGCTTTGATCACTGCTTGGTTTCCGGTGAAGACTGATGAGTCCAGGTCTCCTCGACGGTGACAACTCGACGCGGCAGCAATCAAATCTAACCTATGAATCAGTATCAAATTTGTTTTAGTACTATTTAAAATATGACAGCATACAATGGGGACACCAACTTGCCTTAGCAATGAAATGAGTAGTCATAAACTGGTGCTTTTTGAACCTCCCTCGTATATTCATTAAACGTACTGTGTTTTGAAAATTTAGTAACATTCAGTATAAAATGAATTACTTTACTTTGATTCATAAAACCAGATATATTTATCTGTCTTTGGAAAACGAAATATTCTTACAGAAAAATTGAATGGATTTAGAGAGAAAAAAAAAAAAAGAATATCTCTTTATGGTCGATTTGTGCAATTTAATACAACCTCATATTTGGCGCATACTAGAAATCAGCGAACTCACCAACGAGATGATTTGTATATATAAGAATAAATTATTAAAAGCACAACATTATATTTTCTGTTTATTTCAGGGAAAGGTATTGAGAGATAAAAATTAAAAAAATATAAACATACCTTTGAATCATATAATGGAAGTTTCTTTCTTGGATTGATTGCCAGTAATATATCTCCTATATAAGTGTAAATATCATCCTGAGAAAATCGGTGGTATAAGAAGTCCAGAACTGATTCCTAAAGACAGTTATTCGTGTTCATTAGTTTCTTAAAACATGCCAAAATAATTCTAGCTATACGCTCATCGCCCCGACTTCAAACGATATGAATTTCTCTTTCACTCTTTAAACTATAAACGCATCTTTCTATATTTCATTCGCGATTGTATACTTTTTCTTTAAAACAAGTTTAAAAAAAAGCACTTAAATATGAGTATATAACAGGCTACTCTAAACAATATTCTGAAAGTTAATACATCATGTACACAATATTTCTGATATATGCAGAAGATTGAAATCGACTATTCGTGCGAAACTTTTTGAAACATGACAGAAAAGTTTTACTAATAATAAAAAAAAAAGGCGAATTTTTTTGAGGTTCCATTAAACACATTTTAAGTTGAAAAGTAGAAAAGAAATACCTGTATACGTATGTAATACATATATATAATTTTTAAATTTAATAGATTCCCATTTGTCACACAATTCTAAGCAATAAAAAATTAATTGACCTTTAATGGAATTCGAACGAAGGTTACGTACAATATTTTTTGAAATGTAGCAAATAGGACACTAAATTAAAGGTTTCCAATTTGACTGCGCCACAAACTTGAAAAACAGTAAAGCGAAATATTTTGTAATTTATATATTTTAGTAAATTGATACGAAAATTGTTGAAATTCATTTAACACTTTTTCCAATTATAAATCATAACATGGATGAATTTCTTTTCCTTAGATTCTTTTTATCAACTTGTTTCAATATTAAGAAACCAGTTACATTTATATATATATATATATATATATATATATATATATATATATATATAT
>BMAW01108181.1:45751-125863 GCA_019974015.1 Nephila pilipes | reverse complement strand
TATATATATATATATATATATATATATATATATATATATATATATATGGCTTAAAAGCTAAAATACATTATAAATAAAGGCACAGGTTTTAGACTTATTATTTCTAATAACAATGTTTAAGATAACTTTTGCTTAGCAATTCTTTATGAATATACAACGGCACCTCCCAATTTTTGACATTTTCAGGACCAGACATTTTGTTCCTTAAATGTAATATTACTAATATAATATTACTAATTACGATGTCCCTTGCAGAGGTAAAAATAAACAAAAGAAAATTTTGCTCGTACTATATTTATTTGGGGTCAGGAGGGCTAATAAAAGGTTATGCTACTTTTATTCAATTAAGGAAAATCTTCTTACCTCGGATTGATTTTCTGATGCCGCCAAGTCGTCTGGCAGCATTTTGATGTATGGAGATTCGTTATCGTTTTTGAAATTCCAGTTCTTCACCGTGAGCGTCAAGGGTTTAGAAGGCACAAGGGGATACAAATTTTCAGTAACCATGCTTCCCAATCGTTTCAAGATCTGTAATAAATACCAATTAATTGAAAAAGTGTACAGAAATAAATTTTATACTTTTTTAATATTTATCAAACTAATTTGAATCAACATATTTTAGAGGACAGTAATTATAAAATATCTTGGGGTAAAAATAGCTGTTATCAAGTATCAGTCAAGCAGACGATAATATTCTATAAGAATTCAATTTAATATAATAGCAACATTAAAGTTAACCTGAAAAAAAGAGTTGTAGTTTAGATGAATCAAGTTATAAGAATTAATAATAAGAATTCAGCAACAAATCGGTGGTACTAATTTAATTTTTATTCTAAATAAGTTATGTTCTTATATTTTAAAATATTTACTCATAATATGTAAGTCAGATTTTAAATCTGTGCAATGTGAGTTTGAAATAACAAAAAAAAAAAAAAAAAAAAAAAAAATGAGGAACCTTTTTACAAAATTTTACCTCTTCAATTTTTAAATCATATTTTTTTTAAAAAAAAATTGAATGGTTTGGAAAAAATAGAGATGATATATATTTCATACACAGAAAATATTTTTCTATTTTCTCAGTCTTGGATACGAACAGAACTTAAGAGTTACAATATAATTGTAGGTTTATTTTAAAAAGTAGAAAAGATGAAATGTAGTACTTGAAAAAGTCTCAAATTTAACTTTTTAAATGTTAGTACTTTTATCTGTTGCTAGGTTTCAATGAGAAGAAGAACATAATAATTCTTTATATATATATATATATATATATATATATATATATAATTTTACTGAAAATGGAGTGTGTGTGTATGGATTTTATCAAATAAAATAACTTTGCAAGAAAGCTATTTACAATATTTTTTTTACTCTGTGATTAAAATAAATGATAGTATACATATGATTAAAAATGTACATCACCACTAAAATATATCGAACATTATGGACAAGTTTTAATTTCTTCATTAATAAAATCCAATTTCGATTCAAAAGAACAAATGTATCATTCTTGACTTCAGTAATCAATTTTGTGATTGCTATTGGCAATTTCAGAAGCCAATATCTCTAAAACTTTCCTAGAACTTTCAAAACCGAGGTATTTTCACTAAAAACAATTCCACTTCAAATTATGAAGTACTTGGAGGAAGCCGGGAGAATAATATCCAATGACTTTCAATTTGACTACTTTTGACGTTAGGAAATATAGTATTGATTGTCCTTCTACCCCTGTAGAGGTTTTGGTGACCATCTGAATTCAATAAAGCGTTTTACAGCACCATTGGGTCCAAATAAAGATAATGCGGTACTTTTCTTAAAAAAATTATCTTTTTCCTAGTTTTAACAAAACGGATTGTATGAAATATAAATTTCAAGAACTTTTATTCTTATTGTTTCAAAAGATAAAATATAATTATTTCATTTCTTTGGATTTTATTTATTTTTTTCCTTTAAGAAATAATGGTTGATGATGACTGTGATATGTCCTTCGGGATATATATATATATATATAACACATCGATCAATAACTCCCGAGTCTAACATTGAAAACAACATTTTTTTTGCAAATTTTTTTTTTATTCATCAACATAACACCGTTTGTTAATCACCTTTTAGGGTGATACAATCATTCCAACGCTTCCAAATCTTCCCACCCAATTTTTCCAAGAAATCTTTTTTGTTGCGAGTAAATAGCGATAAACAGCTTTCTAAATCATCGACTCGTTGCTGTTTTTGTTCCATCGAAAGCAATCGCGGCACCCACTTGGAAAAAAACCTTTTTCACTTCACTTCAAAAAACCTTTTTCCTGGTCCGATCGACTTAAAACTTTGACACGTTTCAAGCAAAGGTTAGTACTCTAGAAAGACCTGGTTACTGGTTTACTACGAGCGCCATCTCTGGGTTAGTCTCGGGAGTTATTGATCGATGTGTTATATATATATATATATATATATATATATATATATATATATGTATATATATATATATGTTTGAGTGTGTTTAATGAAAGATGTATTGTTGTGTCGTTTTGAGTTTTGTACAAATAATTATCTTTACAGATATTATATAAAAATTTCTTTGTATGTGGCACTTTCTTGTGGTGGTTCTCTTGTGAAGGACATTTAAAGGAAGGAAGGAAGAAACATTTTGCAGGATGTCCTCAGTCAGCAAGGGAAGTTCAAGTATCAATACCTTAATTTTGGCTACAATTTTCGCGGCTTTGCGAGAAACATGGTGACTTCGGTGACAAAAGAGAAGATCCCGAATGTGCTGGAACCTAGGTGAAATATCGAAATGCAAAGAAAGTTACAGATTTTTCTTTAGCATTCAGTGTGACGTCACACACAGGAATTGGAACTCTTCACTTCGAATACGAAGTGAAGAGTTCCAATTCCTTCAGGTATTGGTTTATCAGAAGACAAACTAAGGGACAGCGGCTCCTTTTGCTTAATGATAACAATAGTAGTAAGTATTTCATTTTGAAATCGAGGAATTCTTTAAAGGGATTAACGAGGTGAATTGTATCTGACACTATCACATTTTCGGGGACGGGAAATATCTAAAATAATAAGATACGGGAAATGCCAGAAAAATGATACACGTATGATAGGTTACAAGAAATACTAAAAATGATAGGCACATCTAATACGATAAGGTACGGGGAATGCCAAGCAAAGAAATAAATTTGAATATCGTAAAATGGTCAATTAATAAATCTGAAATTCTGAAGCATGTATTCTATTCAATATTTCCGAAAGCATATTAATACAATTTTATTTCAAATAAGCGTTTTATTAATTTAAATAAGAAATAATTTCTAGATTTATCTAGATTTTAAATTTTTGATTAGTAGCATTCAGTAAAATTTTTTTACAATCAATCATTTTATGCTAAATATTAAAGAATTCAGTTGTGAATTAAGTGAAAAAAAGTTAAAAAAGTTAAATATTTCTTGTTATTGAGAACATTCTAACTTTTAAAGTTTATTTAACATTTTTCTCTCTCCATATAACGTAATACAATTTAACAGTTTCTTGGTAAAATACCATATACCATCGAGCTTTCCTTTCCGATAAAAATGTTGCATTAAAGAATAATAGATGTATGAATAAAAAAAATTAATTTTTTCAAAGGAGCATGAATTAAATTCCAGTTATTAAATATAGATAACGTAACAAATATTGTTAACATATTCTGAAAAAATCATTTTCCTTTTTCTCTTGGAATTAGAATTCCCTCTCGTTTTTTCATTCTGTGCTCTAATAAAACTGTAAAATTTTGCATTTCTTATGCAGTTTCATATCTTGCTATCGTTTGTGCTTTACAGTAAAACGTTTTATTTAATCCTATTTATTGTTAAGGGAAAATAATATTGAAAGCAGGAAACATTTTCCAATGCTCTAAAGCAGTAAATAAATACATTATTGTAAAAAAAAAAATTAGAATTTTTTAAAAGCTTTTAATTTTTTTTGTTTAAGTAATCTTGAGAGGAGGAAATGTATTAAAAAAAAGCAAAGTTGATAGTTTTTTTTGTTACATTAAAAGAAGTATGCATTAAGGTTAAGGTTTTTAAAAGTACATCAAGAAAAAATTAGATAATTTTTTTTAAAGATACATTTTTAAATTTTTTAAAAAGCGTACTCGTAAGCGTAAAAAAGTAAAATACACGCCTAGGAATGTAATACAACTCTTTCTACTCACGTTTTCCATTAACTTTTTAATAGAATAATTACCTAGCAATAAAAAGTATTCCAGGGTTTTTGTCTAAAATATTATGTATATAATATTTGATAGAAAGTATATTTTTAAAAATAAAAATGCATGTAGCGTACTTATTCACTTAAAGCAAATGAATTTACTCGTGTATTTTAATGAAAAAAAAATTACAGACTTTTTTGTCATTACATATTTTGGAATTTGAAGTTATATACATATGTACTTCGAATGCCGCCCTGGTAGTCGAATGGTAAGGGTAGTGGACGCGCGGCCTGTTTTGATTCTGTCGAGCCATGGGTTCCATTCCCGGCGCCACTGAAAACTCTCCAAGTGGAGGGGCTGATGCACGTAAAATGTGTCGGGGCTCCAAATCCTCATGTTGGAATGGTAGGAAAGTTTGATGAAAGGGGTTAAGATGACTGTCTTGTGGCTCAAAATTATCAGTTCCTTCATCATAGACTTTTTTTTGTTACTTCTTTACGCGACGTTAATAAAAAGATTAATGTAGTTCAAAATTTAATTCATTATGCACAAATGTAGTTGTAAATTGTACCTAAAAATGAAGATACCGTCAAGAGCTAAACCTAGCCACCCTATCGAAAGCGTAAAACAGCATGTTCCACAATACAGTGTAGTGTGCATGTTGTGAATTTGTTGCTTAATGCGTATTTTCAATTCAGGTAAGTTCACAATCAGAGCCCCGCGCACAATGCGTTTTAGGTAATTTCACAGTCAGAAGTCGTAAGGGATCAGGTCAGGTGATCGTGTCGGTTAGGCTGTGTTCAAAGTATTTGTTTTGTAGCTGCTTCACTGGATTTGAAATGCTTGGTGAAGCCCCATCTTGCATAAAAATTGTACGTCATCCACACATCCGCGTTTTTGCATGCTGGAATGAACTAGTTGCGCAAAAGCAATATCCCGTTGTCATAACTTATCCCGTTGAATGTACAGGTGACAGGACCCGAAGGACTGATCTCCTTGAAAAAGAAAGGGCCAATGGTAAATGCTGCCGTTAAACCCGCACCACAGAGTGACCTTTTGAGAATGAAGAAGCAATGGTTTGGGTTTGGAACGCGGATTCTCCCTTGACTATATTTTGCAATTTTTAAGTATTGACGGAACTTTGAATTTGGAAATGGACTTCATTTGCTTACAAAAGATTCCCTGACCATGTGTTGTCCCTTTCCATTCGAGCAAGAGGTTTTGGAAGGTCAGTAGGAGCCAACCCGTGAACACGAGTAATTTTGAATGGATAGCATTGCAAGATGTTTCGTAAAATGTGACTAAACATGCTGACTGGCATGTCTCAAGTTCGGGCGATTCCCCGAGCACTGTCCATTCCCAAAACACTGCTTGATGCTTCGTCTAATGGTCTTGCCACCTCCTCCACTGACGTCTTAACAATTGATTTCATTCCTCTGATACATTTCACGTCAAATGAACTCATCTCTTCGAATTTATCAATCATTTTCTTCAAACAAAATGCAGTAATCGGACTAAAGCTTCTTTTTAAACCTTTAATACCCGTAATATCTTCAATGCAATTGCCGTGCAGCCAGCTTTTTCAAAAGCAGAGCCGAATCCTTCAATAATAGAGTCGTGACTACCTCCTCAGACGCAGAATAACAGTAACTGCATGTTTTCCTCCTTTTTTATTACACGTGTTTTAAAATTCGTATATCTTTTATAGCAAACGCTTTTTAACCTTTTAAGACTTGTGCAGCGCTCTCTATTGGTTCACTTTTGAACTATTTTTTTTCTTTCATAAAATAAATTCTCATTTCTTCACTTATATTCAGATGAAATATCGGTACTTTCTGACCAGTGGCTCTTTTTTTTTTACAGCCTTTTGAAAGTGCAACTTTAATTATAATCACTCTGTAATACCATAATATAATTTTTATAATTTTCGTAAGGTTATCTGAAAAAGGTTTTAAGATATCTTGCACATAATGATGAAAAATACAATTTTCAAAAAATGAGATTATAAGTCTTCCGAACAGTAAAATTGAACAGAAATAAGCATATATATTTTTAATCATATTTCGGTAAATAATTTGATTTTTTTACAAGAAGTCTATATTAAAGTATTCGGGAAAATAGGTATTTTAATGTTTATTTTTTATTTATCTTCGACCTTTTAAAATCTACTTTTTTTTAAAGATTTCGGGAACGTCAGTTTCCTTAAATAATCCTCGTTGGAGAATAAATTCCGAGAAATAAAAATGAGCAAAAGCTGGAAGAATTCGAAACTATTGAATAGAATTTAATAAATAAAATAGAATTTTTTTTTTAAACCAGAGTTTTTATTTGAAGGTGGACTAAAAGGTTTGTTTGTTAAACAATATTTTAAAATGTTAAGTAATGTATAATTTACAAAGACTTGAGACGGTCTGAAGCCATTTTAATAAAGACCCATCGTTTTTGTCGAGTGGCGGATTCGAGCTCTGAAGCCAAAAAAGACCCACAATGTAGCGGAGGTGATCCTCGTTAAATTTTGTCACTGTCCCAAGTTTTCTCATTTGCGTTGTGTGGAAGTTTGGAGAGTGAAGTGGCAGCTCAGGTGTTGTCTCATCACTTGACCAAAGTTCCAAATTACGAGATTCATCACCAATAGCCCTTGTGTTACTTCTCGTCGCGATATTAATTAACAATCACAATCAGCAATCACATTGAAGCATTAAAACTTCTTTTGATCTCACATAAAATAAAAAGCTGTAATACACTCTATAAAAAAATAAAGAATAAACGACGCCCCAAGTAGGAGATGCCCGATTTCGTATTCAAAGACATTCGGACTGAACATGCAAATGATTAAAATTTCAATGAACGAATAGTGGGAGCTACAGCGCATCGGAACTGAGCCCTCAACAAGTGTATATCAGAAGCGATTCTCAATCGGATGGTCAAATTTTCTGTTGCATTATGATTTAGGATACCTTTCAACGACTGAAAAAAATGACTCGCCTCAGGATTCGAGGTCATTACGAGCGACTGTCAGAGTTTGAAAGAGGTCATATTATTAGATTGAAAGATGAAGGTTGGACAAATTGGAGAATCGCTCGTCATATGAGTCGAACCGATGCGGCGATTAGAAGATGCTGGCGAGAATGGGTGGACAATGTCAGATTTTAGCGTCATGATGGTAGCGGTCGACCTAGGGCCACGGCAGATTCGGAGGACAGAGGGATTGTCAGATCAGCTGTCACAGCACCTGATTTATTGTTATCAACCATCAGACGTGCGACCCGCACACGAGTGTCCACCATGACCATTCATAGACGGCTGAGAGAGCGAAATTTACGCTCTTACCGACCGCTACGTCACCTGCCCCTCACGCCTACACACTGTCGAGCCAGATTACAGTGGTGCTTGACTCGATCAGGTTTGAATGATGCTGATAGAGGACGTATAGTGTTTAGCGTCAAATCCCGCTTCAAACTGTGCCTTGACGATCATTGAAGAAGTGAAGAAGTGGTGTCTGGAGCCGTCCAGGGCAGCCTGCCGTTCCTGCTTTCACTATTGCTCGCCACACAGGCCTTCAACCAGGAGTTATGGTCTCGGGTGCCATTTTCCTTGATAGTCGGACCCCTTTGGTCGTCATTAGAGGCACACTTACAGCACAGACGTACGTCGACGACATTCTGAGACATGTTTTGCTTCCGTTCTTTTGCAGTAGCCTGACCTTATTTTTCAGCAAGATAATGCCAGACCCCATACGGCACATGTTGTTATGAACTATTTTACAACTTGCCAAACACTTCCTTGGCCAGCCAGATCTCTCTCCAATCGAGCATGTCAGCGATATGATTGGAAGGCAACTGCATCTACCAGGGAATGTTGATGACCGACATTTGTAGCAAATTTGGCAAGAAATACAGCAGGAGACCACCAGGGAACTTTATCACGCTATGCCACGTCGGGTGGCATTTTACATCCAGGCTAGAGGGGGGTCAATACCTTATTCAGCTCGTTACTCTGTAATTCTGAAATGAATCATGCAATTTTTCTGAAATTTTAATCATTTTCTATTCTGTACATAATATTTCTATCCGCCAATCTTTGTCTTCATCGGACAACTGCTTTTTGTTGCGTCGGTTTTTTTTTGTTAAAGAATATACTTAATGTATGATTAAGTATTATAGCTATTTACTTTAGTTATCTAAGTAAATAGTTATATTTATATTCTGCTATTACTTAGGTATCTAAATAAAATGTTTCATTTCTTATAAAGTATACATTATTTTGCTTTTAAAAATTATTTTTATATATTTTAACTTCATGTCTAAATCGAAACGCCGATTAAGAAAAAAATTTTTTTTTACACTTATATTCATTTAATTCTTCTTAGTCTAGATATTTCACTAAAAAAAGAATTACATGAGCTATATGTGAGTGCAAATTCTCAAATTAATTGGACTTTGTTTAATGCAAGGCGGGACCCCTCAGGCCCCATCATTTGAGAATACTGGATAATTGTATAGTCATTGAAGTTATACGAATATGAAAAATTTCACTTCGATCAGATAGTAGGAGGTAGGTTAAAATTCGAGCAAAATTTTTTGAACAAAAATTATATACATATATGTAAACATAGCAAGTTAAAAACTTGTAATAAAATAACGAAAAACGAGGTAATAAAAGCACGAGCGAAACTCACAATAACTTTCATTATTACGAAACACCATTTCTCATGCTAAATTCCTAAGAATATTTATTTGTAAGATATTGTTTAGAAAATTTTAATCTTATTTTAAAAAAAAAATTGAAATTTGAAGTATCTAATTTCTTACTTTGCTAATAAGTAAGGAATAGAATTTTAAATTAAATAATTTGTAACGAATCATATTAAAAAGCTTTCATAGAACTTATCATAATTAAAATATCCAAAGAAGTTAAATTTGAGTATTTATTTTTGACTCTTAATATATATGAATTAATCAAACAACTTCAGAATGATACAAATGAGTAAAAGCTAAAAACCACAGAAATAATATTTTTTACTAAAGTTATATTAACTGTCTCATTTTAATTATAAAGCGCAACAAAAGATATAACAGTTTTTCAAAAGGAATTATAAATCAATAAAAAATTGCGTAGAACGCTTCTCAGATTAAACTTTTCATAGTGATGAAAAACCGTAAAACTATAAAAATCTATTTTTTTTTGTTTCATCTGAGAATCATGTCTCGTGTTTCATAACGTAAATTTCGATTAAAATAATTAGGGCAGAAAAACATTTTTGAATAACTTAAACACAAAGAGTTTTTACAAACTTTTAAGATAAAAAAAATTACCAAACCAGACATGAATTAAAAAAAATTCGAGTAAAGCCTATAGAAATAGAAATAATACTAAAAATAATATAACTTCAATTTTTTAGTTTTTTGAAATTAAACTCGAGTAATTAGTCTTCAAAAGCATCATAATTAACTAATTAAAATTAGGATATTTAATTAAAAAGAGGATATTTTTTTTTATCCCAACGCATTTCTGTAGCTCTTGGGGATTAAGATATCATATAAATTGAATTTTTGCTTAGGAAATTTTAAATTAAAAATAAATTTCCTATATATATATATATATATATATATATATATATGCATATTACATATATATATGCATATTATATATATATATGCATATTATATATACATATACATATATATATATATACATATATGCATTATATATATATATATATATATATATATATATATATATATATATAATATGCATTCACACACACACACACATTTGTGCATAATATAAATTTAGTATAATAATTCTGTTACGAGATTAATACATTAAGATTTGATTCATAATGCATTTTTATACATCGATTATAAATTTAATCGATGTGTAATATGCATTATGATTCAGGGCTGCAATGTGAAAACCTCTTTTCTATTTAGATTTTTTATTCATCTTGATGAGAGAGAGAGGCAATAAATATACATTATTAAAAAGCAGATGTAAGAGACGTCACTTCGCCTCCTCGATTGCAGCAGCAGAAGTAAGAGTTTTTCTTCCTTTTTATAGGTATGGATTTCTCTAGATGGTATAAAATAAAGGGATTGTGAGGGATTTTGAGGACGTTTATCCATCTTATAGGGATTATTTCCAATAAATTTATGACTATGTGAAAGTTGATTCAACAGATTTCATGAGCGCAGGATCACATAAATTAATGGATAATTTGGAATTGTATCAGCAAATAAGGATGAAACTTTAGTATTGGGTTATATATATATATATATATATATATATTTCTTTAATCTGATCCAGGAACTAGAATTTTATTGAATTAGATCCAGTATTCGAAACCTTTACAATTTACTGTAAAAAAGACAATTAGAATTCTCGATTATAATCAATTAGTTAAGTACACGATTAACAAAATGCTCCATACAGTTTGGTTTTTGATAGGTTTAAAGTTAGAATAAACGAAGTATTACCTTGACTGGCTATTTATTGAATGGTTTTGTGTTTCATAATCTAAACGACGGCGGTGCTTTGCATAATTGATGCCGAAAACTGATATATATGTTCTGTAATTGAAATATAGATATTACTATCAGAACTGAGAAAATCAGACAGCAGAAGTGGGAAAATTAGAATTTTGGTATGCATAAAAAATTAAATGGGGAATAGTTTTCGTTTCTCAAAATTATTATGAAGAGAAAGATGCAAACATAAAAATGAAATTATGTTGTTCCAGTGGCATACTACTTCAACTTGTTAAACTAAATATAAAACAAAATGCATTTTTCATTATTAACTTTACTACGGCGAGCATGTTATAGTGGTCTTGTAGTTAATATAATAAAGGATACCAATTAAAATCCCAACAAACACAGTTGTCTTAAATAGCGACAATTGCAGATCATTAAATCTAGATTTATAAATCTTCAAGTGACGTAATGTAGAATTCTATCGCGAGCTGCGAGGTAAGCTTTTGATATGGCAGAGGTCTGGATTCAAGCGCTGTCTTTTTTAAATATTGGCCTGAGATGGGCGTTTGCAAAAGGAATGGCCACAGGTGGAAGGATCTCACTAAAGTACTTTAGAGCTTTTAAAGTGGTTCTGGTGAAGTCAATCGGTGAACGGGCATTGCACGAAATCGCACTCAGTGTGGTCTAGGTGTGTGACGAGTGACAACAAATCGCCCACCGCTGTGCTGACAGCTTTGCTTCCTCAGACGGATACAATTGTCACCTTTACCAAGACAAAATTGATACTCATCGCTGAAGATAACTTGCTGTCATTCTGCAGGGCACCATGCTGCTCTTTCGTGGCGCCATTGCAGTTTCTAGCGACGTTACTGTGGTGTCAAGGAAAATCCCCGTGATAGTTTCTATACAAGTAATCCAGAAGTATGCTAATAGTACTAGCACTTAAGGATGAAGCAGAAAGGGCATCACTGTTCGCCTCATATTCGAAATTGAAATAGTTAATGTGCTTCGCGCTTGTCGGACAATTCTTCAATCTTTCCTACTTGTGGTCCGACACTACTTGTCGTGAGCTACAACTTCCTTATACTCTATTCCTTCAGTAGCTGTAGCATTTGTACGACTGATCCGATGTGCAATCTGACGGAATCCGCCTGGTGCAGTCTTGCAATAAGACACTTCTCAAAGGCATCCAACTGTTCAAATGGATGGCATTTTCTCCGCTAAGGCATTCAAAACTTCAAAGAGATAAATTAAGATCAGGCACACTTGTTAGAATTGAAACTACACACTTTGGGAGAACCTTTTTAATGGTCCTTAGTGTCTTTTAAATATTTCACGTGTTTGCAGACACCAAGGTGTTGACACGACTTAAACTTTGAATATTTGTATATCTAACAGAAAACGGAAAAAAATTCTTAGTTTTTCATTTGCGCACTTTGCTTTCTTCTGGGTACAACAGTTTTTGATGATGAATACAATAACACCATTGAAAGCTAAGTTGAAATACTAATTTATTAAGGAAACAACTGTGTAAAGAAGAAACTCGTCTTTCCTTTTCTACCAATGATAAAATAGAATATTTTTTTGATGAGGCAGAGCCAGCACACTTTTCACCATGGACAATCTATAACTATACAAAGAGGTAAATAGGAATCCACACTTAACTGTCTGGCAGAATGATTTGGTCTGTTGCCCATTAAATGTAACTGAGTTTAAGGGTTTTCGAAAGACATGGATGTTTTTAGATTGAGGTTTTGTATTGAAAAATGTCTCGAAGTTACAATCCAAATTCAGGTTCCGAAACTAGTAGCAGCCGACGAATGTACTTGTGAAAGGGAGACTAGATAGAGGAAGATAACTTGTAAAGGACGAAACATTAGTGTGGACTCCTTGGAAAAATATTCGTGAAAAAGAGAGGGAGAGAGAAGTTTCAACCAATAATATTAAATATTTACAAATCAAATAATAGTAAAAAATCCTATTATACTAAACGTCTTAAAAAAAGTTTAAAAAAATTGAAATTGGCTTTGCTAATTTTATTTTAACATGTGCTAACGTTTCTTCTTTTCCTTTTTTTCCAATTAAGTTCTCAAAAAAGTAGAATTATTAAAAATGAATATTAATTAGCGTAAAATAAGCGTATTTCTGAGCTCCAGATTCCCCAGAAGCAATTACTATTAAGAAAAGAAAATATCTTCACCTAATGCATTTTTATTTTCACCAGCAAAACATTTTATAGAACAAAAACGTTGCCAATGTTAACAACACGGTAACGGAAACGGCTAAAATTACGAGGTACCTATTTTAAAAATTAAAAACTTACCCTCTCATCATAATTTATAATTAAAGAGCATAATTAGTTAAAGTTTATCAGAATTGTAAAAAGCTATCATAATTAGGATCAAGGCAACAAACGCCTGGGCGTTCGGCAGAGTGAGGAACTGCCGAAACAAAGTTGGAAAGTAAAGTTACGAAAGCGCGCTTTGCTTTTGGATGCTGTAGCCGTTAGCTAAGAAGCATATATAGCAATGGGCGGAGAGTAGATTAAGGGGTGGGACATCAGTTCGAAGACGAAAGCGACTTCGAGAAAGCTGTTGTCCGCGGGATTTTGAGAGGTTATAAAAAGAAAAATTAAACTATTGAATTAAAATGAATTAAAAAGAAATGCCGTTCCGAAACCAATTTAAAGGAAAATTTAGCTATTTAAAATTAAGGGAGATTTTAAACGCGAGGAGAATGAGTCGAAAAGTAAGAAATGAGCAATTAACAACAAATTGAGTAAAAACGGACGATCCTGCCATAGAAATAATTTATTAAATTAAAATAAGAGCAAACGATAAGCTATTAAAGTAGACAATAATATTCTATTAGGATATTAAAATAAAAGCAGACGATCAAATATTAAATATACCTTAAGCAAACTAAATGTAATTATCGTAATCATAATGACAATGTATTATATGTATTATAATGACAATGTTTTGAATGAACCTTTTTATTTTATGACTACGCATATTTGCTGATGCCATTTTCTCAAAACAATAACATGTTCGCACATGTTAATAGAAGCAAATCCTTGATTAAACAAACAATGTGAAAATAATATATAAGTAATTCATTAATTTCTGTACAGTTCTTATTCCAATATTTTAAACTAAAAATCACGAAATTGCATAATATTTAATTAGTTTATAAATTTTTAACGTAACTATTTTAATTATTAAATTTTTAATTAAAAATTATTAAATTTTAATTTATTAAATTAAAATTAAATTTAGTTACGTATAATTAATTACTTTAGAATTATTAAATTTTAAACGTAATTATTTTAACCTAACATTTTTGTTTCGAAATTAATAACTACTCTCCTTCTGAACTCTGTCTCATCTTAGCATTTCAAAGGTTCTATTGACGCATGCTTGCGTGAGTTCAGACTCACTGAAATTATTGCTTGACTATATGAAGTCATTAACCATTATTAACATGTAATTCTGAAATTAATAAATCTGTATAGATTCGAAACAATATTTCCTCCAAATTTTAGTAAATTTAATAATTTACGTGACAAAAATAAATGCCTTGTTTTTAATTTTGAGATCAAGAAACAGAAAATTATATTTAAAACTATTAATATATAGGCTTTTAAAGTACACTTAGTTAACCAAATATAGTACTTCATACAAAAATCGATGCATTGATTTCTATAATTCTTATTTTTCTATTTTTAAGACAGACGATTTTTCTGAAACTTGTCTTAAACTCGTTGATACTGAGCGTTACCTGTACTCCTTGTCAAATTACCCGGAAAAAGTCCCTATCTCAAAATTTTTTCGTTCCACCGCGATGTCTTTAAAGATAAATAAAAAGGAAGGAAAAATTATATTCTCCTGCAATTATAATGTCATTAGCCGTGGCCCAATTCATCATCGGGGATTTGATTTTTATTGGGAAATGACTTTTAGTTGAAATAGTTTGAATTCTAGTAACATTTCCATTATTCAAAGTTTTTTATAATTTTTTTTTGTAATTTTTTTAGATAGTGGTAATTTCCTTTTTATATCAAGTTACACCTGTGTGATTTGCTGTAGAAAACAGAAAGTTAAGATTTTATATAATATCTGGTTCCCAAAACGGTTTATGTTTTGCAACAGCGATTGAGAATGTTTTTGCAATGAGTTGTGACGTATTTACTTTATTTTTTTTTAACTCTACAGCTATCTTAAAGTCTAATTAAAAAGTCAATAAGTTCAAAACACCAATTGTAGATGAGCCAGCGTAGAACTACTTTATACTCTAACACAGAATATGCAAGATCGCTCTCTCTCGAACCCTTCTTAAACCTAGTTTATGTTCAAATAATGAAGTCTTAGCCTACCAAATCACTCGTTCCGATTCAAGCAATTCTTAATTATAGCAGATTCAACTCCTATTATTCTGATCAAGAGTCACTTCTAATTACTTTCAGTATCAACGACTTATTACGATGATTCACTTCATCTACCAACTTATTGTAATCCTGTATCTCCTTTCTCTTTCCCTTCAATTCTGTGGCCGCGGTAGCCGAGTGGTCGTGGTTTCGGACTCACGACCGGCAGTTTTCATCGAGTCTTTAGTTCGAGCCTTGATGCCACTAAAGACCTGTCATGTAGCCGTGACTGTTGCACATTAAATCTGTCGTGGCTCAAAGTCCTCCCTTTGGATGTTAGTAGAGGGATGTGCCAGTTCTCATGTCGATCTCGTCACTTGACCGAGGTTCAAAATTACGAGGTCCATCGCCAATAGCCCTTGTGTTGCTTCCAGTGCGAAGTTCATATAATCAACCAACTAATCTTTCAATTTTATTTCGCTTATATATCACTATCTCTAATTCAACTCATTTCGCATATTAGCTTTATCTAATCCATATAATCAAGCTTCATTTTGGTAGGGAAGGAGTTGCAATTTTTTGCAATTCAAATTATCAAAAGGTCTCCGAGGTTAGAGAAGAAAAAATCACGAATTGCTCAACGTCACGAAATGAGATTTATTCCCTCTGTGTAGGTAAGCGGTATTTCTGTAAGATATGACTTACAAAAAGGTAACAATAAACTGAACATTATTTTCCATACATTTGTATATAAGACAGGCATTTTTCTTCATCTTGCCATAGGTTTCATATCTACCACTATCGAATTTATGTTTACTTTTTTCATCATATGTAATTTTTAACAGTTCTTCTGGACAAGTTGTATCAGAGTCTTCAATATTTGCGGTAAAAGGAATATTCGTCCAATCATGCACCTACCATTTCAAAATACCTTCAAATTGTTTTTTCATGTCCAATTTAAGTTCGTTGGACTGGCAACAGAATCTATCAATATCCTTTGGAGTTACATCATTTTTTATAGATGATGATTCAGGTAACTGATACAAATCCCTTTTCAATAGATTACAACGAAGTTAGACTAATAAATTACTACAAAACTCCTATCGCCCTCCATTAAAGCTGGAACGTCAATTAATGGGCAGTAGGGACCAGGTTCACTATCACTGTATTACTAAACCATCGTAAGGGAAAAAGAATTATGGGAGCCCGGACAAATTGCTCCTTTATCCTTTGAGTCGAAGCAGAGCATGAATAAAAGAATGTTGTGCACAAGGTTAAGATGTCTGTCAGTCGAAATATTTTTTCATTTTCCTACATAGTATTTAAAAAAAAAACATTTGAACATTTAAGAAAATAAATATTATATTTTAGTTACACGAAATTATAATTCACCTGAATCTAGAATCAAATACGAGGGATGATTCGAAAGCAAATTTCATCATTTTTTAAAAGAGCACATGGTACACCAGATGAAAGAAACAACAGCCAAAAGAAACACCCGTTGCTGGTTCAACGAAGGAAGTAGCATCAGTGGAGGAGGTATGGCGCCTGCGTAGAGCAATGGAGAAAAGAGAGTAGCAGCAGAAAAGCGTGCCCGAGACGTGACTGACTACGTGGTCGACAATGGAAGTGCGTGCTGTTATCAGGTATGAATGGGCGCGAGGGGCCAGTGTGTTCGTCATCCATGAACGGCTGCAGTCCATGTATGGGGAACAGATCATGTCTCATCAAATGGTTGGTAGCTGATGTTGCAATTTTATTGAAGTAAGGCAGAGAGGGGAGGGTGACAATCTAAGTGGGTGTCCATCCACATGCACGAATGAAAACAATACTTCTAGAGTACAGGAGATGGTATTAATAGATAGCCGCATAACGGCGTTGGACGTGATGTTCAGACTGCTCTCTAGTCATGTTTAAGTTCATCCAAAACAATGCTGAGGTGGAGCAGGCTGGGCTACCATTCCTTGCATCGCAGAACATCGAGTTTTGTCAGAGTGGTTTCTTCAAACTGGTTGCACAAATGTCTGAATATCAGTTGCAATTATGTCGAAAGATAGTGCAGGGCGTATGGTTCATGATGACATGGTTTATTATTATTTTTATTGCAATAAATTTTACTTCTAAGAAAATGATGAAACTTACTTTGAAAACAACCGTTGTATATCCACAGAAAAAGTGAATCCAGGGTTTCAAAATTCCGAATGAAATAAAGAAAGAGCCAAAAATATGTATTTTTTATTCCTATGATCAATAACATGACCATTTCCAATTTCCGAAATCAATATTTCGAGAAAACTTTACTAAAACTTCCATCATCAAAGTATTTTCATCAAAAACAATACCACTTTGAATTTTGAAAGATATGAGGGGGAAGGTAAAATAAAAATGATCTCATATGTCTTTCAATTTGACGATTTTTGATGTCAGGAGGCATGATATTGATTATCCTTGTATCCCTGTGGGCTCTGTTGACCATCTGGATTCAATAAAGTGTTCTCAAATCTCCTTAGGATACAAACAAGGACAATTTTAAGTTTATATCGAAAAATTACTTTCGTCGCGATGACAACAAAATATAATTTTAAGTTTTCGTACGAATGAGAAGTTTTGGGGGATAATAAACATTGTTGCTCCATATCCCATAAAAGCAACCAACGAAGAGAGGTTTGAAATGTTGTTTGTTGTTTGAAACAGTAAAAGTTAATTTTGCTTCGTTTTATTGGATTTCACTTATTTATTTTTTGTTTCAGTGACTGATACTTATATATATATAGTTTGGTTATATTTCACTGTTATTCCTTCTTTAGGGAGTGATATTTGACGATCGGATTTTGTGATATGATACTGGGGGAAAGTTGTGTTGTTTCATATTTTTAGCGTTAATAGTTATTGTGAAACCTATATCTAGTGGTCCAGTTTTTATATGGAGTTACGATAGAAAACAATCGAATTTTTTAAAACATAAATCAAAAACAAGTAATATAAACTTTTTTTTAATGTCAATTCCTACTTAGGTCAACAAAGAAAATTTTTATTTTAGTTACTTTTACTAAACAATTATAATTAATATAAATATATATATTCATCTGACATAATCACAATATTAAGTGGCAAAATAAATATTTTTCCAGCGATCTACATGCTTCGTCACTGACGGTTATTATTCCTAAATTTATAACCTGCTAAATATCTTATATAGCAGAAATTTTTTTTTTCTCCCAGATAAAACTAAAACTAATTCTTTGAAAATAAAATAAAATAAAAAAAATTCATGCTTCGAACCGAAGGCATGAAGTTTCTACTCCGACGCTCTACCAACTTTGCCATTGCAAGACAAATGACATAGCAGAAACATTGACCTATTTCTTAATTCATCCCGCAAATTAAAGGGCTGGAATGCAGTTTAGCTCGACCACCCTTGATGACAGGAATTATTTGGTGGTATTTTTCCAAATGTGACTACCATGGTCCGCTTCGCAGACTTAACGTTCAGCCAAAATAAAAAATAAAAAAAATCGCCATGTTTGGTAATTTTTGAAACCTCATCAAGTGGATGGGCTAAACTACATTTTCACCAATTAAATTTAATTAAAAGAATTAATATTTGAAAAAAATATATAAACGTCAAGTGTCATCCACCACAAGTTTAAAAAATGTATTTGAACTTGAGTGGATGAATAAAAAGTATTTTATTAACGTTTGAAAATTTGAAAGATATATATATATATATATATATAGGGAGAGTGTGAACTAATAGTAGCCATTTAACAATTACACATATTTTCTCTATAATATGCGGAATACTGATTACGCTCTGCACTAAGAAGAATAGATATGATTTGGTTGGTTTTATTAACCTCGTACTAGAAGCAACACGAGGGTTATTGGAGATGGACCTAATAATTTTGCACCTTGGTCAAGTGACGAAGATGATGCCTGAGCTAACAATCCCTCTTTTTATTTCCACACCTCTCAAATAGGAAGACTTCGAACCTCGACAGATTTATCGTGCATCAGCCCTGGCTACAGAGTGAAGCTTTAGTGGCATCAGGGCTCGAACCCCCGTCTAGACGAAAACCGCCTTCCGCGAGTCCGCGATCGTGACCACTACCAAGAGGTTTTGAAGTTACACCTTGAATCATATTATATTTCTATATTATATATTCTGTTCTTATTGACACAATTTTCATTTGACAGAACATGCCATTATTTCCCTAATAAAACATTACAAATTAGTGTATATTATTTTTATGATGTCGTGAAACAAGTGATATTAATTAATTTTAGTAAAATATGTCGCGTAAGAATGCATTAATTTATTCTAATAAACTTTGATTTGCAAATGAGAGAAAAACTGTTCTAATATTTTTATTCTGTTACTGTTGTACAAATAAATCTGATTTCTTTCTGTAATTATATTACGAATATAACTATTTTTTATAAATTGAATTCGTAATTCAATTAGGAGAAATACTTTATGCATATAATTTTACTTCTAAAATACATACGTATCGTAACATTTAAAATATTGTACTCTTGTTTGGAAAAAAATTTGATGACATTTAAAATACTTGATTCGGAAATTTTTTTGATTGAATTCTGTTAAAAAATTTTGGGTATAAGGTTTTAAATGTGTCAAAAATAATGTTTTTCCTTTTTTAAAAATTCGAAAAAATTGTATCAATTTTTTTTTTTTTTTTTTGAATAACGATTCAATGCGAAATTGCTTCAAAATCTTTACTCTTTTGCATACTTCGCATATAAGAACATGAAAAATATCTATTAAATATTATAGTTTGTTTATATTCAAATACGCTTTATAGATAGCAACTAACAAATTAAAAGAAATAAAGTTTCAATAATCAGCTATAGATGGCGCAATAGATATCGAACGTGACCTGAAAAATTGCTTTCGGTTCCTCATAGAATTAAATTTGTTCCTTTTTCTTTTTTTTTGCCGTGTATGGCGAACACGTAAAAGTAAATATACCTTTTTTGCAATTTTTTATCTTGTTATGATTCTCGTTTAGAACACAGACACATATCTGTTACCATACAAACTGTTTCTTTAAAAAATGTATTTAATAGCACAGATTTTAAGAGCTGTAAAGTAATAAAAAGTTTTTCCAGGAAAAGATAGCTGAATTAAGTTTTTTAATGCGTTTTTTGTTGAAAATCCCGTGAGGAACAAGCGTATTAACAAAGCATATATAATTTTTTTGTTTCATAAAAAGTGCTTTTATTATGTCAGAAGACATAGTTGTTCGCATTCATTTTAAAATAGGCGCATTTTAGTAAACATATCTTAATTTTTAAAATTATATTTCTTAAAAGTAGACTTTGCATTTAGGCACATTTTATAGTAAAGCAATAAATATTTTTTATGAGTATTTTTCTTTAACTTTTTGATAAAATAATTAGCTAACACTGAAGAATTTTTACTGAGACCTTTTTTTTAAACAAGTTATGTATACTTAAGTGCATGAAAAAAATTCTTTTTAGAATAAAATCATGCACTTATTTCCTCTGAGATGTTATGAATGAAATTAATAGTGTTGCATATAAACACTTATTAGATATTTAATTCTATTACTTAAAGAAAAGGGAAAAGTGCATTATTAATACTACAGATGCATTCATAGAAAAACAAAATTTCTCGTTTTATAAATGAAATTTCAACAGAATCTTCTTGGCATTTCTTCGTTAAGGTCCTAACACTTGGCGTTCGGACGTCATAATTCTTATTAATTATTTTTTACAATTTTTTTTCTGTATTTCACTTGGTGTGTGTGTCATCAAATTCTCGATCGTTAATTTCACCAACTTCCCACTAAGCTAGAGCTCTGAAACTTTGGGAATCGTTCTTACTCGCCTGACAATGCAATATTTAGACATTTGTGACATGTTTTAACTAATATTTCAATAATTGTTTTTAATACCGTAATTTGTATAGTAACCTTGGGACATCTATGGAAGATATATTGAACTACGCAGAGAGAGTGATCTTAAAGATGAGAGAGAGATGAGGTTTTTCTACAAAGTTTTAACTAATATTTCAATAAATTTTTTTAATAAACTTTGTCACCATTTAAAACTTTTTTTTTTTATCTCGAATTATTTTTCATGTTTTGTAATTTATATTAATCTATATCCGAATGAAGTCACGACTTACTGTGAAAAAAGCAGACATTAATATATTTTTTTCTTCTCTCGTCCAGTCAGTTTGTATGGCGTAACGCTGAATTGTTCAGTTAAAAGTAGTGATTTTTGATGTTATATGTGAATGTATGACCGCCGTATAAAATGTATGACCTCCGTTTGTAAATAAAAGATTTTTATAATAAATTAGAATGCCTCAAAATATTTGTCTTTTACGCTACCGCATTTTATTTTGTTTTTGTTTTGGTATATTTTCTATGCGACGGATTGGCAACTTGGAAAAAAAAAATTTAAGCTAAATATACTATATAAAAATAATGTTCATTATTGCAGCAAAAGCGTTTTCACTAAATAAGCAAAAAGTGTTAATTAGACGTAGAAAATGCGTTCTGTTAAAAATAGAAATGTGTTATATGAGAGTAAAAAAGAACGCTTTCTTATGATAAATTACTTTCTAACAAATACATAATATCATTTTCAATTTTATTTGCATACAATTTTTATAAGAGCTTCCGTCGAATACAACCCAGTTCGACAGAAAACAAACTGAAGAGTTTTTTTTAAATAAATTTCG
Source organism: Nephila pilipes (assembly GCA_019974015.1). Classification (NCBI taxonomy): domain Eukaryota; kingdom Metazoa; phylum Arthropoda; class Arachnida; order Araneae; family Nephilidae; genus Nephila; species Nephila pilipes. The sequence continues at coordinate 104,096 of BMAW01108181.1, read as the reverse complement.
CAATTTTATTTGACTGATGCTTACTTAAATGGTTTGACTTTACTTTTATAAATAGTTTAAGAACTATATTTTTACAAGGCAACCATTTTTTTTATTTAAGGGGACACAGGAGACAAAGAAAAGTCAAATTGAAAAGAAGATATCTTTTGATTGAAACAAAAATTATAAGCATTTCATCTAACATTAGCAACAAATTCTACTCGAACCAGATCGCCTTATATAGTTACTTTCTTAAGTTACGAGGCTGTTTCAAAATGTACTTGTTTTTCATGATAGGTGGCGGTACTAAGGCAATGTGGTGTTAACAATGGGGGCTGAAATCTGTTAAATTAAATTTGACATTAATTTAAGGTTTAGTTTGATTGTTGCCACGGCAAGTTGTCTTCATCCTTTTGCTTCGAGTTGTCCCTCTCGTCGGAAAAGAAATTCATCATACAACAATGGAAGTCAAGTGATAATCCAAACAATTAGTTATGATCAGTAAATTTGCTTCAAAGAAGGCGAAGACGGTCTCTGTGGAAAAAATTATAATGAAGATTTTTGGGAATGCAAAGAGCGATATACATTGGATTTCTTTGAAAAGAAAAGGACGATCAATGGAAAATACTCCTGTAAGTTTTTTCTCACATTTTAAAGCCCTCGATTGGGCTGAAATTTTCTATACACGATTGCTTTGAATGACAAAATGATAATTAATTAATTAAAATTAATTGACTAAAAACCAATTATTTAAAGAATAAAATTATACACCAAGTTTCTCGCAGAGTCGCCAAATGGTCGTCTAATGTTATGCAAAATGTGAAGTATGAAAGAAGTATGAATGAATTACTTAACTAGCCATTAAGTTTTAAAAAACTCGCTTTTTACCAGTGTTATTCTTAAGAGGGCTAGCCATTAAGTTTAAAATCGGCTACATCTCGATGTGTGACACTTCTTTCTTTGAATTTACTTGCACTTGTAGAGAATTCTATCAAATTTTATACTCTTGTGGGAAATGATACTGAGGGTAAATTTCCTTTTAGTATTTATCGATAAATGGTGGCGTCAGACGGGGAAGTTAGACGTCGACTTGATTATGTAACAGTGAGGCTATGAACATGAATGACGGAGAAGATGAAAGTCGCGTTTTAAGGGATGACCTGTTTGAAAATGAACGCTGGGAAGAAATCCACCTAGAAGTGCTTAAACGAATAAAATATGTCCCCTTTTCACAGTGGCCGCGTAGCCTAGTGGTCATGGTCGAAGAATCGTGAGTTGTGGTTTCGAACCTTGATACCACTGAAGATCTACCGTGTAACCGGGGATGATGCATGTTAAATCAGTCGAGAAACAAAGTTCTTCCGTAAGCGTGGTATAGAAGTTAGGAGGGGGTACCAGCTCATGTGTCGTCCTCGCCACTTGACCGAGTCTAAAAATTTGGAATTCCATCACCAAAAGCCCTCTGTTCTTCCTAGTGCGACGTCAATTAAATCAACCAACTCATTCTCATATATGCATAAGTTGATGCTAAAGAGCAGTGGAAATACGAAAAAGTGCACTTGTGAAATATGTGGTGATGACCCTTTTTCAAAATGACCAATTAAATTGTGGATGATATTTTTTCACGTCCAAAACTGCTAAGTTTGGTTTTATCATAATAAGGTAAAGGTAGTCAGAACAGCAACCCGTAAATATTTTCTTTGCAGTTAATTGAAAAAAAAAATGAATGAAATGAATAACTTAAAACATTCCATAATTGAAAGGTAGAGAAAGAAGCGAAAAAAAGAAATATATAATTAGAACAAAATGTGTTTTTTGGACACGAATAGGAAATCAACGAAAAAAATTTAAACGACTTAATTACATAGATAATAATCATTTAGAACTGTATGTAAATCTCTTTCTTTCATAAAAAATGTTTCCTTTTTTTAAATTTTAAATGATACCAAGATGTTATCAGATCACCAATGATTCGTAAAATATTAAAAAAAATTAAATTAATATTTTTTGAGTTACTTAAATCTCACTTAAATAAAAAAACCATCTTAAACTCAATTCAAATTTTTTCTTTACAGTATCTTAAGAATGATCATTAAAGTTTCATATTACATGATTTAATTAGAGTAATTAGCAGAAATTAGTATTTAATCTACCTGAAGGTAAACATAAGTTAAACTGATCAAAATTTTATCAAATTTTCAGACTTAAAAAAATTACAAAATCAGCCAACTGCTTAAAAACACTTAACATAAGTTTAAAGTATTCGAAATAATGCAAAAACTCAATTTGGGTCGATCAGACAAGTCTAGAGAAATTAAAATTTAAGCAATCAGTCTTCGAAAATGCCCTAATTAACTAATTAATACGCGAACCAAATTTATTTCTTCAATGCGCTAGACTTTCTTAAATTTCATAATTCAACAAAATGAACAGAAAAAAAGTTGAAACTTATTTTATGTTATTTAAAAATATTATTCTTAGTGTGCTTCTCTAAATACTTCTGTCTTTATTCTCTAGTATCTATAATCAATTTAAAAAAATAAGAAAAACTCGTATTTTCTTCCCGTAGTCTAGATAAAAACCATCCTGAATTAGAGTAGTATTTTGGGAGATATAATAATCTTCATGAACAGAAGAGATAAAAAAACGCTTTGCTAATTTCATTTTTACATGTGCTAACGTTTTTATTCCAGTTAAGTTCTCGAAAAAGTAGAAGTATTCAAAATGAATATTAAGGCTCTCGTCTTCCCGCCATTTTGATTTCGTGGACGTAATGTTAATCCTATGGAATTTCGACTTGAATTCTCATATCTTTACTATTTGATCTATTTGAATGCAATGAAGTGCATCTGAAAGAGCAAAAAATAATGAAGGCTTTTGTGGAATTATTTTTTTCCCTCCAATTTTAAGAAATATTTACAAATATTTCTTAAAGACCGGAAACTGAAAAACGAATTATTAAAATAGGGACAAAAATATTTTTAAAAATTGATGGTAAAAAAGAAATCATTAACAGAAGCCATCATTATTTTTCGCTCATCCAGATGCAGTTTATTGCTTTCAAGTAAATTAAAATGTGAGAATCAAAGTCAGGATTACTTTAGTTTTATATTAACGTCTCACTAGAAGCAACACGAGGGCTATCGGCGACGGATCTCATAATTTTGAACCACGGTCAAACGACGAAGCACCCCCTCTCCTAACATCCACACCACGCCAACGGGAGGACTTTGGGCCCCGAACAGATTTAATGTGCTTCAGCCCCGGCAACACGGCGGTCTTTGGTGGCCAAGGATCGAACCCGCGACTGAACGAAAACCGCCGGCCACTAGTCCACGACCTTGACTACTAGGCTAACTCGGTCCTATGCTCTTTATACAAATGTAGTTTGTTGTGTCACGTATTGCTCTCGTGTGTCACGTATTAAAAATAATTTTCGAATTTTTTTTTATTTCAAAACATTTTCCACCTAAAAACGACTAATATAACTATAAGGCTACTTTTCTAGTAACTACGGGGTTCTTGAAATATATAAGGTGTTTTCCAATTTTTAATTAGCTTTTTCTTCCTGATATATTTAAGAGAAAAAGACATGCATATATTTATTCATATATTTATTGATACATTTATTCATATATTTATATTTAAGGTGTTTTCCTATTTTTAATTAACCTTTTCTTTCTGATATATTTAGAAGAAACATACATTCATATATTTATTCATATACTTATTCATATATTTAGTCAGATATTTATTCATATACTTGTTCATGTATTTATATTTAAAGTGTTTTCCTAATTTTTATTAGCTTTTTCTTCCTGATATTTTGAGGAGAAATAAATATGCATATATTTATTCATATATTTATATTTAAGGTATTTTCCTATTTTTAATTAGCTTTTTCTTCCTTTTAATATTTAGAAGAAACAGACATTCATATATTTATTCATATATTAATATTTAAAGCATTTTCCTATTTTTAATTAGCTTTCTCTTCCTGATATATTTAGGAGAAACAGACATTCATATATTTAATGGCTCACTTTAGAGGATTTAAAAAAAAATATTTGATACTTTCACAATGAAAAACGTAGGATGTAAAAATGATTTTTAACACCCTAATTATAGTTTTTTGTTTCCAAACAGAAATATGTTTTTATTCATCTGGGAATTAAATAGATGATACGCTAAAAAATTATTACTCGAAGAAAGCTGCTTAAAATAGTTAAGTGACGTAGTTACAATACCTTTATCGGATACAATGCTATCAAGATTTTCATTTTTAAGACGATATTTCCTCAGAAACTCATCTAAAATCGTCGATATTGAGTCTTTCCCCCGCTAAATTACCCTCAAAAACGTCCCTATCTAAAAGATTTTTTTTCTTCTTTCACCAAGATGACTTTAACGATTAATACAAAAAAAGAACATTTTGCAATTATAACACCATTAGCTGCGGCAAAGCGTTGCCATTCCGCATAGAGTACTTGAGTTTTTTTTTATTGGAGAATCACTTTTAGTAGAATAGTTTGGATTCTAGTAATACCTTATTACTGTCTACATTTTTGAAGTGTTAAATCCACTTTGTATCAAGTTATACTATGGTGATTTGTGATAGAAAATTGATTGTATGGGACACACACTTTTTTAGCGTATTTTTTTAAGGTTAAATTCTTTTTTTACACAAAAAAATCAAGCTCTCTCTGACGTTGTGTTCGAGACATAAAAGTGATTTTGTGTGGTATTCTAGAACATGGAAGTAGTTTCATTGACATATGAAATTTTATGATATGCTGGTTTCTTACAAATTAGGGTGATATTGCTTTTGAGAAATTTTTTACCACTTATTCGTTGAGGAAATGTAGAAGATGTAATGAAGGCATTAATAAACTGAAAATGAAAGAAAGCAAAATTAATGCAGTGACTTAAAAATGTCAGTTTAAATTAAAAATTATGTTTCCGAGGAAAAGAACGTCGAAAAATCAATAGAAATTTAGTAAGATTTCTTTTGTTTATATTATATAACTTTGTAAGAATTTATTATCTTCAGCAGATTCTACAAGGGCTTGCGGTGGCCACACTTATTAAACTCATTGGTGGTCCCCTATACATCCGGACAACGTCCTCATTACAGACATCCAGACTCATGAGAAAGGGCAAGCAATATTTCTGTTTTTCATGAGCTTTGACCTTATAGAGTCCGATTCTCCAGGGAACCAAGTACACCCCCGCATCAGATGTCCAGTTTAGCAGATGTAAATTCCTGTCCCGATTGGAATGTTCAGGACGAATAGCTAGCAAATTACTTTCAGCTAACCAACAAAGACAAAGGCTCTGCAAAACGTTCGACTCGAACCTCGTGTCCGAGGACATTGCAACACTTTTTTAGCTTGCGACATACACCCTCAAAATACATATAGAATATATGAGCGACAAGTACTTTATTTTGTAAATATCAATTTAAGTATTTTCAATTAAATGTAATAAAAAATAGTGTAAATAGTACTCTCTAGGCATCGTATCATTTTTAAACAACCTAAACAATCCACCCAGCCAATGACTGTTTAAAAGTATCAGTGTTAGGAATAGGATAAGAGGCCGTGGTAACTAAATGTACTATAGTCTAGAGGTCATTTTCTTTTTTCGAAAAGGTTCATGATTATGATACTCTTCGTATCCCAAAAAGTCATCGTCATAAATTTTTCCAACCAATGAGACCGTCTTCGCCTTCTTTCGAGCAGGTTCACAGGAGCAACTTATTGTTTTGATTCTTGCTTGCTCTGAGACATGAATTGGTCCAAGTCTTATCGACGGTAACAACTTGGTGCAAAAGGATAATGACTACTCTACTCTACCAGAATTAAATTATGATTTGGATGCAAATGTCTACCAGATCAAAACAAACCAATAAATTAGTGACACATTTGTTTTTACATCGTTAATTAGATGGCCGACACCAAATAGCCTCAGCAACGCTATCTGTTGTCAAAAATGTACTTTTTGAACTATCCTTATTTTTTTAGCAGACACGTTCATTTTCCAAAAAAGTTATACAAATGTGTGAGAATTCAGTGAGACGTTTCATTTATAAGCTTTTTGCCAAAGCATCTCTTGAGAGAATGTTGGTTAGTTGATATTAGTGGCTCTAGTATTTGGTCAAAATGTATGAGACTCGCGTTAATTTTCGAAATAAGTGGGGTTATTAAATCGGAAAAAAATATATCAAATCTGTAAAAAAAAAAGGGAAATAGGAAATGAAATGAGAAAAAAGAGCATTGAAAGTAGAAAAGATAACACATGCTAGGGTATCCCTGATTCGCGTCACCAGTTCTTATCACATGTAATGAAATTCAAAAGAGGAATTCAAAAGAGGATTCAAAAGAGGATTTCCAAGTATCGGAGGAAATATCCCTCGAATACTTGGGGTCATAAATATCAAAATTATCTAGCAAAAGATATATTCTGAGAGAGAGAGAGAGAGAGATGTGTATAGGATATATTATAATTTAGTTATAGATTCGCTGACTCAATATATATTCATCAATACTAAATTTAACGATAGACCTACATTAAATATTGGTTGTAACTTTCCTTTTATTTCTCTGAATTATATTTAGTTGCATTCTGTTTCTTTCAAGCAAATGACTTACTTTTATTATTCCTCTTAAGTTGATAGTATTAAAACATGTTCGGTAAAATGCATAAAATAAAGATTAGAGTTCTTATGTTTTTGTAAGTCTCTCGTCTGACCTCTCTCTTTCTCTCTCCTTTTCTGTGTGGATACATTTATTTTAAAAGTAATAAAAAAAATCATTGATCTCCACAATTTTTTCGAGAATATTTTTACTGATGCTAGAATAATTGTAATTTTATATATTATAATAAAGTCAAGTTATAAAATTTTAACTATTTATTAATGACTTTTTTTCATGTTAAACTTTTACCGACGGTATCTGTCTGACCGGTCCGAATACTATCTTAACAGAGATAACACCCATTACAATTTCGAACAATTTTCAGATAATATTGTGATTCTCTACAATAAACATCAGCCGCCAGCATACTGCAAAGCAGCCTTTCTTTTAAATCAGGTATGACGGAATCCATTGAAACAGGGGACGGCATGCAGACAGATCCTAAACGTTTTAGGCCCTGAGGGCTACATTCGAATATTTACTTGAAGAATTATTACTTATATAGAAACAACAACAACAACAACAAAAAACAAGGTTTAATTTCTAAAATTAATTATCTCTCTTTTTCTCTTTCACACCCACAACCACGCACACACACGCACGCACGCACGCATACGTGTTCCATTGCCCAATATATATATATATATATAAATTAAAATTTATACTAAATTGAATAACTCAATTTTTTTTAAAATTCGCAATCAGAAGCTAACATTTTAAAAAATGTAAAAATCAGAATTGAAAATTAAGATATAAGACGTTAACCAAACCAAAATAAAAAGATGAAAATTGTAAACTGAAAAGCAAATGTTACTATATTCAGCAAATGCAACTATAATAGAAAATTACAAATTCAAAATAAATTAAGTTAAACGAAATATAAATCGACAAAAGCCAGAAATATATAAAAAAATGTAGAAATTGAAAAATTTAAGATAACCACAAATTCGAAGAAAAACAAAAATCGTAAGCAATTTATTGAAAGTTGTAACAGGCTTTAGACTATTAGGCTGGGTCATTCCAAATTTATTGGCCAAACTATCCCACTCAACGATATTATTCAATTGCTTGGAACAAAAACGAATTTTTCTATGAACAGAATAAGAGGTGATGAAAAGTGAGATTCCTACAAAAACATTGTAAGGAAAAGAGCATACTGTAAGACGGGACAACCCGCCCCTCCCACCTCTAACCCGAGCTAGAGCCTGAACATACGAATACTGCTTAGGGATGGGAAAGAACCAATACATTACGAGGTTTTGAAGCCTAACGAAAAGTTCAATTCAGAGCAGAACTGTCAGCAAATGGATGATTTAAACAAAGCACAAAGAGAATGAAGGTAAGCAGTGTTCAGTAGGAAGTACATTATACTGCATCATGATAATGCCAAACCACATGCTGTTTGGTTGACTTGTTAGAAAGAATCAAATTTCTCCCTGAAATGAAATTCTGTCACCTCCATCATGCTCCCCAGACCTTGCTCCGTCACTTTATTTCCTGCTTCTATCCATGCAAATTTTTTGAAGGGAAAAAATTCAAAATTATCAGATGGCAACAAAGTATTATTTTAGCTCTTCTCCTCTAAGGACAATGCATTTTTTCAAAAATGGTATTTACGACTTATCATCATGTTGGCAAGATGTAAGAAACGATGAAAACTATATTGTACAATAAATGTTATAAAATGTAGGAGAAATGTATTATTTTATTTCACTTTACGAATGAACCTAACTTACTTTTACATATATTACAGTCAAAACTGTATTTTAATTTTTTTTTTTATTTTTGAAATAATTTTTCACTGAATGTCTATTTCTATCCAACACAAATGTTCGCTAACCTCAGGAAATGCTTAGTAATTTTGACAAGTTCGAAATCTTAGCTACTTTGCAATGAAGATATTCTACAAAAACTTCAATTTTAGGTATATGATATATATAAAAATACTCTGCGTGGTGAGACTTTGAATAGGATTCCAAATTTATTCTTAATTTATTTTTTAAATCCATTAATTTTATCAATTAAATTGATTAAATAAATATTATTTAATTGGCAGAAATGTAGCATGAAATTGCCAATATTTGATAAAAAAATATAATTTACTGTGTTCGTGTTCTGAAAAAACGATTTTAGTAGTATTTATTTTCAGTAGTATCCAAAAATATTACTAAATATCCAACATAAAAATTTCTTCCATTCTTCTACCTTATATTCGAGTGAATCTAGCGTTTTTGCTATGAATAGTATTGTCCGTTTGAAGGCTTATTCCATGATTTTTATGAGTATCTAAAATTGATTTTTTCTGAAGATCTGTTCTAATGATCTAAATCAAGATCAAAAATATTTTTTCAACAAAATTATGACACATTTAAACTTCCAAATATATATAGATTTCAAATATGCGATGAAAATGTGTAATTTTTGAAGTGAATTTGTTAAAAAAAATGAGCATTCAAAGTTTTAACAAATAATATAAAAAAAAAAAAAACTTTAAGTCAATTTCTACTTAGGTCAACAAAGAATTTTTTTTTCATTTTAGTTACTTTTTTTTAAAAATAATTGCAATTAATATAAATATGCATATACATATGACAGAATCGCAATATCAAGTGTGAAAAGAAATTTCTTTCACATATTCCTAAATTTATATCCTGCAAAATATCTTATACAAGAGAAAAATTTTCTCCCGTATAAAACTAAAATTAATTATTTGAAAATGAAATAAAAAAATTTTATGCTTCGACCCGAAGGCATGAAGATTCTACTCCGACGCTCTACCAATTTTGCCATTGCAAGACAAATGACATAGTAGAAGCATTGGCTCGTTTCTTAATTCATCCCGTGAATTAAATAGTTGGAATGCAGTTTTTTTTTTTTAAATGGTTGGAATGCAGCTTTTATATCGTTAGTGACAGGAATAACTTAGCGGTATTTTGCCAAATGTGGCTACCCTGGTCGGACAAAAAAAAATCGCCAAGTTTGTCAAATTTGAAATTGCGCCAAGTGGTTGGGCTAAACTGCATTTTCATCAATTGAATTTAATTAATATTTGAAAAAAGTGTATTAACATCAAGTGTCATCCACTACAAGTTTAAAAAAATGTATTTGAACTTGAGTGGATGAATAAAAAGTATTTTATTAACGATTGAAAATTTGAACAAGATATAGATAGGGAGAGTGAGAACTAATAGTAGGAATTTAAAAATAAAATTCTTTCCAGACTGGAGTCACTTGAAAAATAAAGAATAAAACCATGCATGTCCAAAGTTCGATTTTTCAAAGAATGTTGTGCTTAGGAATATATCGTAAAGTTTTCATTATTACTAAAAAGTAACTGAGATATTTCGAATAAAAATTGTTCTCCATGTTAATTGATACTTATGTACGTAACGTTATTAATTACAAGTATAAATGTTGATTTGTTGATTTTTCAGTTTCAAAAATGGAAATAAATTGCTCTATGAAGAAGATAGAATCCAATCTGCTGAATTCTCAGGTCAAGAAATACTGTGTTCGTGTAATTCTTATGTTAATAATTATTTTTTTTTATTTCTTATTTGAAAATTCATTGTTTTGAATCGTTTTCTTCGTCTTATTTTTAGGCAGACGATATTACTTCACTTTATTTCATATTTATGTAGTTTCTTTTATTTTAAAATAGCAAAAGATTATTGTTTTTGTATTATATGTAAGTTTTCAAACAAATCATGGCAACAGTGAAAAGTGTTCCAAAGTTTGTAGGTAATCGCCATGTTGGAAAAAAGTGTGGTTGTGTTAAAATTGCGATGTTCGTTTTACTCCTTCGATATATTCTTTTCAACTTGTGGAAATAGACACACAGCTCGCTCATTGTTAGCGGCAAATCAATTATTTAAAAGTGAGTTTATTTCATAAATGTTATGTGTTCTTCGTCCACGTTTGTTTATGTGTGTGAATGTGAATTTATAAGAAAATGTCAACTAAGGACTGTTTATTGGATTAAACACCACACGGACTGCTTACCCTCTGGGAGAAATGTGTAGTTCTAGATGGTGAATAAATAGAGAAATCTTAAGATTGATAAAACAACCAATAATCAAAATTAATAATAATTTCTATCTCGATTATTTTGTAGTTGTAATTCAATCTGTAATAATTAAAATTTTACGATGCTGTGGTTACCACAATCTACGGCTTCTTGAAAACCAAACAAATGAATATTAATAACCGTTATTTACTACATTTTGTACATTAGGATCAATAAATAAGCAGAATAAATTTTATCCAGATAACTCGATAATTCTCAGTTTAATAACTAAGCCTTAACAATGCATTTTAGTATTCTAGAAAAAGCATTAAATATAGAATGTTCTGAGAGAGAATTTATTCTTGAGAATTAAATGAGGACTCTCTTAATAAAGCCGAAATTAAATCTGGAAATTGCAAAAATGTAGTTCCCGACTCCAATAATCAATCCTGTGACTACGATCGTCAATTTTGGAGACCAATATCTCGAAAACTTTCTAAAACTTCCAATAACCAAGGTATTTTCACCAAAAACAATTCCACTTCGAATTTTGAAATATGGGGAGAGAGGGTGAAGGGAGAAATAGTCTCAAATGATTTTCAGTTTGATGACTTTTGACGTTAGGAAGCAAGATATTGATTGTCCTTCTATTCCCTGGGGCTGTGCTGACCACCTGGATTCAATAAAGCATCCTCAAATGCCCTTAGGGTCCAAACAAGGACGATTCGATATTTTTCTCGAAAAATTATTTTCGTCGTAATGGCAACAAAATAGAGTTTTGAGTACTGGTTTGAAAGATAAGTTTGAAATTTTGTTTGTTGTTGTTTCAAATGGTAAAAGTTAATTTTGTTTTGTACCATTTGATTTCTATTTATATTGTTTTTTTTTGTTACGTGAAATGATATTTGGGGATAGGTTGCGATGTATTACACGGGAGAAGGTTAGTTTGTTGTATTTTTAGTAAAAGAAGAGATGTTTATCTTTCTCCCTCTCTTTATCACCTGTATTCTTGTGTGGCTCGAGTTGTTATAGTTAAGGGTATCTTTGATGCTTTTAAAATAAAGCCAAAATTTTCCGTATAGTTTTAAAAAGCTCACTACGCCTTGATTTAAACACTGTTTCTACAAGTGTTACTCGTAATTCAAAATATTGCTAAAGGAAGTTTTGAAGAGAAAAAGAAGTTACAAAAAAAAAAATTAAATAATGAAATAATTTGAAATGCCAGTTAAAGAAAATGTGTATTTAAAATCGATAATTTATTAAAAGTTTCTTAATATGTTTTTGTTATACTTATGTAAATTAGTTAAATTTAATAGAAATACAAATAGAAGTAATTGGTTTATATAAGCATTTATAAAAAAAAAATGAAAATTTAAGAACGAGAAAAAACATGTCTAAAAAGATTGATAGAAAATTAATTAAAATTTATGAAAATAATGAACATGAACAACAAAGCTTCACTCATATTTCATATATCGAAATATTAAAAAAAAAAATTAAACAACCTGAAAGATAGAAACAGCAAACAATTTTGACTGCAATATACACGTTTATTATTTTGTTAATTTTTATAAACTTTTTTATCGCACTCATTCGAGATTCTGAAGTATAAAAAGAGAAACTTTTCAAATATTAATGAAGATTCTTGCACATTCTACCACTAAAGCTATTCCAGAGAAAAATATAAAGACTTTTTAAATGAAAAATCGCTTATATAACACAAATAGCGTATTTAAAAAGACCATTTGCCAGTTAAAAAAGAAAATTTGCAGCTTTGAGCTCACGAAGAGGAATCAAGAACCAGAGAACGTGTGACATATGTATTAGTTTAGTTTGGTTTTATTAACGTTGCATTAGGAGCAACACGAAGTTTATTGGCGATGGACCTTGTAATTTTGAACCTCGGTCAAATGACGAGGACGACACCTGATCTGGCACATTCCTCGCCTAACTTCCACACTACGCCAACGGGGTGTACTTTGAGCCTCGACAGATTTAACATGCATCAGCCCGGCAACATGCTGGGTTAGGCAAGATAAATTAAAAAGAATGTTCTTTTGGATTTCTGGAAAATAAATTTCTTCAAGAAGGACGTCGTTATCGAAAAATCGGCAAATTTGGCTGGCAACCTATACTTCACTTCTTACTCAAATTTCTGTGTGTTATATTGCTGCAATGGATCATAAGGAGTTTTTGTTTGAATTTTGCATCTACATTATTGTAAGAGATGTTGGCCACGGTTGTAAGTTCGAGTCCTGGTACTTCTAAAAACTCACCTTTAGAAGACCTGATGTATGTCAAATCTTTCCCTCAGGAAATTACTAATTTTTTTGACAAGGAAATGATCACGAGGTTCCTTTGAGATTTTTTTTTCTCGTGGCGCTTATTGTCTTTGTTAAACAAGGGTGACGCGCCCTAGGTATACTCCAGGGATCCTTCTTTACTTACGACCCTCCATCTTGTCAAACGATTTTTGTCTTTTTCCACAGTTTTTCAACTGTCACGAACACAGATACACATTGTTTAAAGCAGCTTGGCCAGATTTGTCTCTTGGGCTATATAAACTCTCATTCTCTTATTCGCTCCAAAATAAAAGTTTGGAAAAAGGAGGCATCAGCTCAGGTGTTTTCCTCGTCATTCAACCTTGGTTCAAAACTGCGAGGTCCATCAACAAAGACATCATGTTACGCTAGAATTTGACATTAATTTAAAATGTAATTTAATTGACCTTATCACGTGATTTAAAAAGCGATTTAAATTAATAAATGTTTGCGAAGTTGAATTCCATTCACTTATTAAACAGATTGATTGATTGTTTATTAAAATCGCACCAGAAGCAGCACGAGAGTTATTGGCTACTAACTGACTTCGTGATTTTGAATCACATTCTAGGGATGAGGATGATATCTGAGCTGGCAACTCCCTCTGAAAACTTCTACACCACACCAATGGGAGAGCTCGAGACCATCAACAATATTTAAATCCCCGTAACATGGCGGGTCTTTAACAGCATTAAGGCCCCAGCCCACGAATTGATGGTAACTGCATCGTTCGCGAATACGGACGATGGTTATTTTGTGAGCCCATTCATAAATTAGAAATATTTATTTTGGGATAATTTCCCTTAAAAATTTCATTTTACTCATTTATAATATAATGATTAATGTTTATCTGTTTCTTTCTCTGATTTGTTTTAAAAGTAATTTTAGCATTGCTTAATAAGAATGATATTTGGTATCGTTTGCTTTCAAAAATAAATAGTTTGATTTCTCAAGTATTGCGGCATGGAATTTTCAATTATTGTGCGATTTAATTAACTTTTAGTTTCATTTTCTAAAAAAAAAAATCCTTATAATATTAATTAAATTTCATACTTGCATGTGAGGAATTTTTTTGGACATGAAAACTTCGGATTCGTTATGTAACTTAATTAATTTTCTCCACAATAAATTCTGTTAAAAATTTAAAATGATGATAAAGATACATTAAAAATTAACTAATAGAATGGGCTTAGAATCTAATAATTTGAATTTATGTTAGTCGTTTTTAGGTGGAAAATGTTATGTACTAAAAAAATTCGAAAATTATTTTTAATTCTTTGTGTTACAAGATATAGTTTTTAATAATTTCTTATACAGCTTACAAAAATCAACATGAATATTAATTTCTGTTGATTCAAATAAGAATAATTATTCAAATATTTCTTGACTTTCTTTTCAGTACGGAAAAAATGTTATAATTATGAAATATAGATGGCGCAACAAATATTTTGAAACTAGATACAACGAATTGTTTTCTTTTCTTATGTAACGGGATTAATTATATATATGTATATATTTTCATTTTATATGATCATTTAAAAAACCTTTTTATAGCTTTATTTTATGTTACGATATGTATTCAGAGCATCATAACAAGAATTTTTTTTTTAAAAAAAATCTGTTTTTTATATGATAGAAATGTTATGCGATAAAGATTTCCAACAGCCAGTAAATTAGCAGTAACTTTTACCAAAAAAAAATGTTGAATTAAATTTTTTTAAAAAAGTGTTTAATTTGTTTATTGTTGAAATAACGCTTAGAAAAACTGTAACAAGGAGAAAAAAATTAAGGAGAATGATATTATATCTTACTTTACAACAGTTTTTTTTTTATTAAGTACGGAGATACTAGTTTTTATATATGTTTTTATAACTACATCTTAAAACACTTCATAAAATAACAACTTATTAATAGTATAGAACTATTTATTAATTCTTTTTCAGGTAGTATTTTCAGAATTTTTTTTCTGAGTAAAAAAAAAAGCATTGCCATTTTATAGATAAAAATATACAGCGTATTTTGCAATCAACATGATTACTTATTTTTTAGTTTGACTAGTTTACTTAGTTAACATGATTTGCTAATTTATTCAGTCAAATTATAAATATAATTTTTTATGAGTTTATTATTACTGAGTACATATATTATATACTTATATATAATTAAGTATATAGAATTAATGTGCGAGTGAAATCGGAAAGCATATTCTCAGAAAAATATAGATACTTTTCGGATCAATGTTGGAACCATGGAAAAAGGAACCATGCTGCTCTGGGATTTAAATAAAACCTTTACATTCCCTTTCTAAAACGCTGTACCGTTGTTATTGATAACAGAACAATTACTTTTGATATCATGATTATTTACTATTAAATCATTTGTCAAAATAAATTTTGGATTCGTATTTTAATTTTATTCGCAGTAAATATAAATACAAACTTGGCAACTGATTTAAAATTTTTAATAATGTGCGATATCAGACTTATTGAGAAATACAATTATTAAAATATCATTATCGTCTGCTTTAATTTTATTACTGATTGATAATTTTTTCGCATTATCGTCTGCTGTATATGAATTTTGGTACTTTTTTTTAAAAATTCGAAATTTTTTCGTCGACCAATAATTCGTTGCATACTTCTAATGTTTCGTTAATTAAACAGATATAATTAAATATCACAGCAAAATGAGTTTAGAAGGATAATTTGCATTCTTTTATCTTAGTTTCTTCCTGCTATTAAAGTATTTATCCTTTCTTAAAAACATTCGGGAAATACCGAAATGTTAGAAAATTTTAAACAATCTATAAATTATACGAAAATGGTGATAATATTTTGAATTAAAGTCTTATTGTTCTCTCAAAAGTGAAATTTGATTACATTATCAAGCGTTGGTTGGTTCATTAATGTCGCATTCGAAACAATAAGAGGGCTGTTCGTGACGGACTTCGCTATTTTATAAACCTAATATTTTGAATATATGAAAAGGAAAGAATGGAAAGAAAGATTGACAATAATAACTACTATAATCGTCGTCTCTATGTAAAGATTTATCAGTAAAAAAGAAAATTGTTTGTCGATTATTTTATTGAATCTTTTCAAGGCAGACGATATAAAACGAGGCAAAAATATTGAAATTGGTTTTGCTAATTTCAGTTGAACATGTGCTAACTTTTTCTCTCTATAATTTTTCTAAGTACCCGAAAAAGTAGAATTATTCAAAATGAATATTAATTAGCATAAATTAATCGTTTTTCCTAATTCTAGGCTCCACAGAAGCAATTATTTCGGTTTTATAATTTTTTTTCAATTTATACGACTTATTTGATATTTCGGATTTTTAATTTATTTTTTAATTTACTTTCTCTTTTGAATTTATAATTTTATTTTTTCTGTAAAATTGTTTATTGCATTATCTTTCCCTGTACATTCTGCAATATTTATCTTCCTATTTTGGGTTTGGTTGTGATATTTATTATAATGCTGGGCTTAAGTTTTTATAATTTTTTAACTTTGAATTAACTTTTTTGTTTTATATTAATTTAAAAAATATATGTCTTATACAGTTTTATATAAATTTTTAATTATATATAAGGTGTTAAAAGATCATATTATTACTTTCATTTTCTGAGACACATACTTTATTTGAAGTTAATTTTAATTGTATGCGATAACTTGTAATAAAGTATTAGTTATTTAGCCATAGACAACAATAATAGGTATTCTTATCTTACCTTAAATGTGATATTATTATTCGAAATAATTTAGTTTGTTTATTTAAACATTAATGTCGAGTTCAGACAGCAACGTAAGCAAACGTCATTAAATTCAGTTGCCAATAAATACTATCCCGAAGCTGATACGGGATTTGCCTTTTCTTGGAATGAGTAATAATCTATATTCGGCTGCTTTTTGTGTGCATATGTACTCTCAGATTATGTTAATTTAACTAATCATAAACTGCAGCGTTTTTACTATCGAAAATGCAGAAAAGTAGTGCACTAAGTCAAGATAAATGTTTAAACACATAGCTTTTAACCGATTAGAGTAAGAACCACACTGAAGCTCGAACAGTTGTTAAATGCTCGAGAAGTGCAGTTTAATGAAGTATCAAATGTCTCTAAACTTCTGGTTCCCATTTAAATCGCAAAAGGATAAGAAGAACATAGCACTCGGAGAGGACCGTTAATTGAAATAAGGTGGTTTGAGAGATCGCAAGCAAACATAATCTCAGCTGGTTGTTGATTTATCGATGATGATAATAAAACAAACTTCGTCTAGAACAGGTAGAAAACTTGGTGGTGCTAGACTTAAACATTGTAAAGCCATATGGAAGTCATGGCACTTCGAAAAATTTAGTTTGTGTGGGCTCTTAAACATCAACTCCTAACAGAAGAGGATTAGCTCAACAATTTGAGGTCTGATGAGTCAGGCGCGTGTTTATTATCTAATATTTATTAAGAAAACAAAACCGATGTGTCAATATGTAAAAATATAAAATAGCCTTACAAAGTAGGTTAACGTTACTTTTAACTTTTTAGGTGGTGAGGCATATGTGAGGTAAAGAATACTTCCAGGAATGTATAAAACCTACAATTGAGCATTGAGGAAAAGGATCTGGAATACATGACGGTCGATGATATGGGCGAAATGATCATATGTAAAGAGGCAATGACTCTTACCGCTACATAAATGTATTCGAAATGCCCTTATTTTCATCATTTTCTCAGAGATTTGGAGACACAAACATGGTTGGGAGAAAATTCTAACAGTACGATGCTACATGTTTAGACTTTACTGTAAGTATGAATTTGCTTCGAGACAATAATTGCATAGATCTCTTGGAAAGTTTTTGCATCTCAGTCCCACAGAACCCTTTTCTTAGTGTGTATTCTCAAATGAAATGTGAGGAAGTATCCAATTACTTCAAAGAAACCATTAAAAATAGTTCTACAGCAAAAATGGAACAAAATAACCAAAGACGAATGTTGTAAGATAGTGAGCACTAGGCAACAAAGAATTAATGTCGTATTTAAAGCTTAAAGAGATCCTACCAAATATCGATTTCTGAAAGTAAAAAAAAAACTTTTAATTTTTATTCTTCTAGTTTTATATTTTCCCAGCACAACAGTATTTCACAAGCAAAGCATTTTCAAAACATGTCTAATACAATAGAATCCATGACTTAATAAGTCACTGAGTATACTGCAATATACTTAAAAGCAACAACAATAATTCTCCTACTATGACTAGTTTTTGAAAAAAATAATTTTTTTTAAAAAGACGCTTTTATGCATTATTGTAATATTCAGAGATCTTATGGAAGTTACTTCCCTATAGTTCTGTTATTTGTTGATGCACTTCAATCAGTTTTAGTGAAGAGCAGCCAAAGATAATTGTACACTGCTGACGCTGAAGCGTCGGTTCTCTGGCTTTTGCTGTTCTCTTCAGAGACTTACCCTCTTTGGGTAAGTGTCATGATCGCCTAGTATCTTTTATTTCTCTCAAGGGACTTACTGTTTTTGGTTAACACGAGTAACGCTATCCCGACATATTTTAGAGATCTTTGCTGTTCTCAGATCTTGTGGATCAATTTTTATCTATCCCCTTTGTATTATCAGATGTCTGAATAACATTTCACCTGTTCGACGCAGCATAGCACATCTGGTTCTTGAACCATTTAACTTCACTGCTTATTCACTTAGTAGAGTTAACTGCTCTGATCTGTTCAAATTTTATTGAAACGTAATTACAGAAAAAAAAACTTTTAGGATTACTGAAATTCTTAGAGGGTAAATTAATTTAATATTTCCCCTCATCAACACAAAACCGTTCACGTCGGCCGTATTATTATATAATTTTAGGAACACATCAATTACTAATTATGTTATTAATGAATACACATTTCTGAGCATCATGTCTCTCATGTTCATCGCAATCGATTCGTTTCAAAGTTGTATTTGATGTACTTATGAATATTATTTACGAGTGCGGTTGAAAAAAAAGGACATGTATTTGATGATAAATGACATTACTAAGGTAAATTGGTTTTAACATTCTGTGCTGCCCTCTATTAAAAGACGCGAAAACGAATTTGACACTGATTTCGGGATTAGTTTTAATTTGGCTGACTTTTCTTGGCTTTCAAAGCAAAATTTGATTGGCGCCAAGTTCAGTTGTTCCCATAATTAAGACATGAATTCATCATTATACACTCGAAACAAAGCAACAATCTAAAAAATAGATTGTTTGCGGTGAATTTGCTCCAAAGAAGGCGAAAACGATCTCATCGTCCTGAAAAATTTCGGTGACGAGTTTTTGGGATGTGAAAGGCGTTATACCTTAAACTTCTAAAGAACGGAAAAAATCAGAGAGAACTACCCCATGCCTATCGTGGTTACTTTTTACCCGCATACATCTGAATAAGGTACAAAACGTAGTTTTTCGATTAAATTATATATATATGCTTGAAAACAAGATTTAGAGTGGCACAATAAAAGAAGTTTTAATTAGAATAATTGACGCAAAATTAATCTTTAATTGACCCGAAGGTAAATATTCATGTAAAAAAATCAGAAAATTTTTATTAACGTTCCTGACTCAAAATATTGCAGAAGCAGACACTACTGTCTTTATAAAAATTGTCTGAATCCACGAAGTATACGCATTATAAATAAAAACACCACTGGATCGAACTTTGAGTCTGGTATAATTAAAGTTTAAGTAGTCATTTTTGAAAAAAACTCTAATTAACTAATTAAAACCGATTAACTTATAAATATTAGAGACAGCATTTTTTATGTTTTCAGGTTAAATTTCTTAAGAATTATTACTAAGAGCTATTACTAATTACTAATTATTAAGAGAGAGAGAAAACTTTTAATAAAAATTTAAAGTAAAAATATTCATTTCGAAAGCGTATCTTTATTTTTATGGGATTCAATTGAAACTTAAACTACCTATTTTTTAAAGTTTTGAATACAGTAGCTATTGATGGGCATTTCTTTTCTTTCTTAATAGATCAACTGTTCCTAAATATATAGAATTAAGTACTCGCATTAAATATACAAAATTGTATAAATATTTATAATTATTATATTATATAATTTATATGCTATAGCTTTAAAAAAATTGGTGATTGAAAATAAGAATGGGGTTTGAAAATTATAAATTTCTAACGTATTCTGTTTAATAATCCTCTTCTTTATTTTGTTTAATGAAAATTATACCCTATACGCCCCGTTCAAGAAATCGCTCGAGATTCCCGTGTATCAGCCATTTTGATTTCGTGGATATAATAATAATACTACCGAATTACTACTTGAGTGTGAAAGAATAGTCAAAATATACAGTGGTGTTCAAAATTAAGAGAATTTGCTTTTTTTTTTGTAGAATTTCATGAAAAGAATTGAACGAAATGTAAAAATACTGCTTCGAAACAAAGATGCAAATCTTGACCGTTGAATACGTAAGCGTATACGTGTATGAGGGCAGAACTGGTCGAAAAAAAGGATTTATAAGCGCGCGTGCCAAAAGCCGCATTTCGTTCTCCAGCGCATTTCGCCGAATTTCTTGGGTTTTTTTTGCAGCATTCACTTAAATTAAAATTGAGACAGTAAGAGACATTCGACGGTAACGACCAACGTTTACATGATGGAATGAAGTGGCGAATTGTGGATAGGCTAGAAATAGGCCAGTTTCAAATTTAGATTTGCAGAAAATTCGATTTAACACCCAGGGTCGTGTCCAACTTGTGGAAACAGTTTTAGGATACCGGATCCGTCGAGAGAAAGCCTAGGCAAGGTCGTCCAAGAGCCTTGATGGCCAGAATAGATCGACATTTGTCCATTACAGCGATGCATAACAGGGATGCTACAGCTTCTCAGGTCTTTTATGAGTTGTTTGCAGCCACAATAACCCGAGTTTCAAGAATGACTGTTTCCAGAAGACTTAATGAGAGAGGGCTGTTGGCAAGCAGGCCTGTTGTTTGTATCTCACTCAGTTCTGCGAACAGGAGAGTCCGCTAGAAAGGATGCAGAGATCATACTGATTGGAGCAGGAATCATTGAGTGGCCGTTCTCTTCACTTATGAGTCCAGGTTCACCCTAACCAGTGATTTTCGCCGTATTTTCATATGGAAAGAACCAGGGCCCCGCTACCTGCTCACCAATGTATAGGAAATCGACCATTACGACAGCGGAGACTAGATAATCAGGGCAAGCATCATGTTGGATGGCCGTACACACCTACATGTCTTTAAAAGAGACACTGCGACTCTTGAGATGTATAGAGAAGAGGTCTCGGAACCCTATGATCGCCTTTTAAGGTGAGCAGTTTCCTTTTAATGAATGACAACGCGAGGTCACATAGAGTTCAGCAAGTCGACGAATTTCTGGAAAGTGAGGATATTCGCCGGATGGATTGGCCTGCCTGATATCCAATCCAATAGAGCATATTTGGGACGCTCTGGGAAGGGCAATTGCAATTCACAAGCCCCTTCCGAGAACCCTCCTCTAAGGCCTGAAAACCGAGTTGTTGAACGAGGGGGACCAAATGCCACAAGAACTTCTACACTCCCTTATTTTCAGTATAAAATCACTTTGCGAGGCCTATATATTTATAAGAGGAGACCATACCCCCATCAACCTATTTTTTTTGTTCCATTCTGTAACTGCTGTTTCATTCCTTGTGACTCCGATGATCATTACGCATGATCATGCTTGTATATTATAACAGTTGAATGGTTATTTTTTGTATTATATCAAGCCTACGTACACACCAAATTTCATTAAAATCTGTCTAGTAGTTCTACAGATAATCGACCAAATCGGAAAATTCTCTTAATTTTGAACATCAGTGTATGTCATGCATGTCGTAAGAGGCAACCCAGCCCCCCGAGGATCAAAACAGAGAAATGATTCTCTAAGTTGGGGGATCTCAGGAGCTTCTTTTGGTAGGTATGAGTGGGAACCCTAGGGTACTTTTTCTTTCTCATGGTGTTTACTGTCTTAAGTAATCAAGGCTAACGCACCATCAGGATACTCTAGCGATTCAACTCTTTTTTTGACCGTCCTCTCTGTCAATCAATTATTATTATTATTTTCATTTTTCAAACATCTAGATCACATCTTTGCCTTGTTTGGCGCAGTATTGCCACATTTGGTTCTTACCCCATTAAAACTACAATAAATCGCAGAATCATTCACGGAAATCCTACTTTTGACCTCATTTGATTGGTTGGTTTTATTAATGTCGTAACTAAAAGCAACACGAGGGTTATTGGTGATGGACCTCGTAATTTTGAGCTTCGGTCAAGTAACAAGGGCGATACCTGAGCTGGTACGTCCTTCTCCTAGCTTCCTCACCTTGCCAAAATGATGACTTTGAGCCTCGACAGATTTAAGGTCCATTAGACCGGCTATACGGCGAGTCTTTAATGACATCAAATCTCGAAGCTCGCAAGTTTGTAACCATAACCATCAGATAACCACTTACACTTTTGTCCTCAAATCTAGATTATTTTATTTATTCGAATGCAATCAAGTGTCCCCGAAAGAACAAACAATATTGAATATTTCTGTGGAGTTATATTTTGTCCCCGAGGTTTGAAAATATTTAAAAAAAAATATTTCTTAAAGAACAGAAAATTCACAAGCGAATAATTAAAATAGACGTAAAAGTATTTTTAAAAATCGAAGGAAAATGTAATTCTGAAAAATCCAAATTATTTTGTACTCTTTCAGGTGCACCTTTTTGCGTTGATATAAACTAGTAAAGATTTAAAAATGGCAGTAAAAATTCCTTAAAATTAACAATTGGTTCATGAAATCAATATGGCTGGTCCAACACATCGAGTCTTCCTCTGTTTTTTAATTATATTTATTTGATAAGAAAGTTCATTCCCTAGAGTGTTGTGGGGATGTAACAAGTAATTCTGGAGCAAATATGTTAAACTCGAGGCCCGCGGGTCATGTGCGGCCCACAACGAATATCTTTGCGGCTCAACCAATATAACTGTATGTAACAAAAATGTGCTAAAAATATCATAACTTCATATTTGAAAATTTCAGTTAAACATGATTATTGATAATGGATACAACGTCCTCCAATAAACTATGTATTTGTAGGGAATTATTTGCTTCACCGATAGCATGGAATATTTTAGCAGCTGTCAGTAAAATATTATGAGGACGGTTAAAAAAGTACTTGTATATGAAGACATGACATCAAAGAGGGAAATTGTTACCACTAGGGGCTGCCATCTGATAAACGGAACCGAAACAAATTGGACACTGATTCATAGATTAGTTTTGATTTGGTAGTCATTTGCTGCCAAATCAAAATTTAATTGCTGTCGCGTCAAGTTGTCATTTTCGATGACAATAAGGTTCATCGTTATTCACTAGAAATCAAGTAAAAATCAAAACAATGGGTTGCTGCTGTTGAATCTGCGCCAAAGAAGGCGAGGATAGTCTCATCAGTCGGAAAAGCTATGATGAAGAAATTTTGAGGTGTGAAATGTGTCATGATCACGAATACGAGTAACTGAGACTCAGAAAGCTGTTTAATGAGTCATGAGGCTTACTAAAAACAAACAATTTTCGATGATACGAGCGCCGGAATTTCTATTTATTTATTGACCGGTCCTCGTATTTCAGTTGATGTAACATTGAATCGTGATAGTGAATACTACAACTTTTATTCCATTTTTATGATTAAAACCAGTCTAAATTCAGTGACATTTCACTTTAACTGCTCTCCTTTGCCAAATTATGCGAAACACTTTATTATCTTTAAAAGGTTTCTTCGCCACAATGAATTTTGTAATAAATAAAAAAGAAAAATAACCATTGTCTTACAATTATAATGCCATTATCTGCGGCATAGAGAATTACTTGTCATAGAAAGACTTGGCTTTTATTAACAATCTCTTTTACAATCTCTTTATCTCTTTTTTCTTTCTCTTGAGTTTTAATAATTCCTGTTTCCTGATAAGTTGAAGAATGTTTTTGCAGGCATATGTAATCAGTATAGTTCATTCGGGATTGTAAATAAACAAGGAATATTTTCAAAGGTTGAAATATTACTACTAGTAAAAGCTATACGTTGGGTGTTGATGTTAGTGATATTGAAATAATTACTGATATTAAAAAAATCTTGTGACAAAGAATGGAAAATTCTGGATTTATTTGAGAGTTTTTCTTAGGATCAAGAAAATACAGGCAATAATGCCATATTGCTCTTACATATATTTCAATTTGTATTTATGAATGGTGTGCGGCATAAAAATGTGACTGTGGCATGTATTTGCAAGTTTTAAAAATAACTTTGCTATTCCTTTCATTTTAAAATGTTGTATTTGCTCATATAATCTGGAAATTTCTGCTTCAATCTGTCGTGAAGGAACCCAAATAACAACTATAAATATCATGTAACCTTATATGCCTAATATAGTTTCTGAAAAAAGATACATAAATATTCTCAATTTAACATTGGGGGTATCGGTATTGAGATTAATTAAAAAACTGGTTAATGGTGTTTTAAAGTGGTAATGGTGTTTTGAAGAACAAATATATAGTGGGAAAATGACGATTTTGAAGTTTTTATTATTCTTTGGAAAGATGTAGCAGGGGGAAGGTAATTCCAAACGAGATAAATATTGCATTTAGATTGAGAGAGATGCTTATTTTAACGTAGATTGAAATCGGAATTTTAATTATACACATACGTGCACACACATGCACCCTTTCTCTCCCCTCACGTAGTATCTGATCTAGGGAGTGGGCACGAGGCACGTATTCATTCCACCCCCGTCATAATTTCATGCACAGACAAAATAACATACCTGAATAGGAAATCTCAACCCCATTTTTAAAAGTATTTATTTTGTTGTTCTACATCAAAATTGTTTGCTGTGTACAAACCCAGAATCAAGCTATCTATCAAATTATATTTTTATTTCTCAATTTGAATTTGATTCTTGGGTTATTTCTTCATCAGATTTTATATTAAAGAGTAGATAAATATGAATAATGAACAAAATGAATAAACACAATTAAGTATTATGAATTTTTGAAAGGAAAAAAAACCCAGTTGTGCTCTCTGTGGATTTTTTTAAGATCCGCCACTGCTTCCTCTCCCGTTCAGAAACGAAATTTTATGAAACTAGTTTATTTTTTTAAAAAAAATAATAATAAGGCTATAAGTTTCGCGTTTATATCTTAAGTAATTTCAAAAATTATCCGTTATAAAAGTTATTAATCATAATTATTAATTTTTAAGTTTCCCTGTTGTTATTCTTGCCCGCTTCACAAGTTCGACATTTGAACAGATTCCCAGGAGATGCCCTAATGCTCTCCTGGAGTAGAAACCTCCTTATCCACCACCTTATTGGAAGGATCACCTTACAAAATTTCAACATAAAATTGTAATCAACAATTATTTAATTAAAATTAAATCGTTAGGATGATATAGAAAACAAAAATTCTTAAGACTGAAGAAATAATAATAAAAAAACAACTTACATCTAACATAAAGTAATCAGACGTCCCGATTTTTAACAATTTATCCCGCGGGGTCTTAAGAAAGTCTCAATTTTTAGAAAGAATGCACGATAAGAAAGGGAACGGCTTGAGAACGGGAAGGGAATATACGGTTTTCGACTTCCATGTAGTTATTTCACCAGGATATGAGCTTTATGTTATTTTTGTAAATTTTATAATGTTAAACTTTAATATTAAAAATAATTTTTGAGAACTGATTATCAGGAGCTGCTTATCAAAGTTCACCTTGATCAGTTGCTAGAATACAAACACCGTTGTTTGGACTTAATGAACAGTGGCAGTGTTCGATATTGGCAAGGATGAAAACGTTATGTAGCTGTAACATGATGAGAGAATATTTTGTATACTTCCACAGATTTAATTCTTATGGCGATATGTTCCGCTAGCGATCTAGCATCGTTTAGAACATCATTGCAAAGGAATTGCATCTTATACACAACTGGGAAACGGAGAGGAATTTCAGAGAGGAGGAGGTTCAGGGTGTAAGGAATTTGTTGGTCGTCCATGAAATAACGCCTTCGCATATTTAGTTTCGTAACTGTCTCTCATACGATACACATCGTACTGCTTGCTAGTGCTAGTTAAACAAGTGATGTCAACAAATAAGCTATTCAGATGATTTAGGTAAGTAATTTATTTAGATAATTAAGGTAGGTATTTTTTAGGTACCAAATTTTTAATCGGCTTTACCCCCGTTAATGGTGTCCTACTTTTCGAATGTTAAAATCTGGTCACCTTATTCTAACGGACAAACATATAGTTAAAAATAACTTATTAATGTGCCATTTTTGATATTTTAAAAATGTTTTTTACTTTTCTTTCGACAACAAAAATGCTAAGAGATTGTTTAGGGAGCTTTGTCTTTTCATATAAAATTATAGTATCAGAGTTTCTAAGACAAACACACGACCCATTTATATGTAATCATCCTCACAGAATGCAATATTCCTACATATAGAAATATATATTTAAAAACTTAACGTTTTTCGGAGCGCACCCCCTCTCTCGAGAGAGGATTCACTCCCTTCTGGTATACCGTTGCTGACACTCAATTCAACATCATGTTAATGAGAGAATTTTGAGATAAAGACACATTTAATATGGACCAGTCCTAAATAATCTAACGTCTGTATTTTATTAATAAGAAATATTGTTTTTTACAGTTATTTTTCCAAGGAGATGTTTTTTCTATTCCTCTTAAAACTTTTCAGCTTATTTCTGAGGGTACAGGTATTATTGTTTTAAATTCTCTGCCAGATATTAATTGAAATACAGATAAGTCTAAGTTTTTAAGCAAACGTTGGAAATTTATTCGAATTCTTTAATTTTTTTTCAGGATTAAAATTAAAATTAAGAAAATTTTCTATATTGATCAATATATGATTTTAAATATTAAGATGGAACTTTTAATTTTAAATTTTGAGTTTCAGAATTAATTTAATTTATAAATATCAGTTTAAAGTTATGATTTTAAGGAATTACAAAACTCTAGTATCAATTATAGCTAAATTCAAGTTGTAAGCTTGTGCTGTGTAAACTTCTTCGACTAGCTTCGCAATTAATTTATTGACAGACAAAAATCACTAATGTCAAATACTTAAAACAACGCAAAGAGGACAACGCGACAATCAAAATACTTATAGAATAAATTCATGCCGATTCCGACCAATTCTACAGAAACTAGAAGTCGACACCCCTAGTCTTTTCAACGCCATTCTATAGCGCTTTAATGTTGACATTCGTCACAACTTCAGTCAAATTTTTAAAAATAATTACTAAGGTATATATTACATAAATATGGCTATAAAATATATTTACCAATAAGTCATGAATCGATCATAATGTTTCTCAAAATAATTAAGAAACGGTGAGAAAATCAATGTAATTCTCATATATAATTTTGTATGAAATCTTTTATTACATTGTTTTTTCCCTACTTTCATAATATTTTTTTTGAAAAACCTTTGTTGTGCGAATCCTCTTTGTAATAAGAATAATAATATAAAGAAATAAGTAATAATACAAAGAAGTTGCCTTTGTTAAAAATAAAGAGAACTTTTGAAAGAAATTTGTTATGATGAGAAAATATTTGAAGACAATTCTTTTTTAATTTATAAAAAACACATTTTGTTATAATATTTTAGAGTAAACATTTCCTTTTTTTTTCTACACCTATGTGATCAATATTCCTTACAAACATTTTTGTTGAATAAAAAAGCCTTATTTATATAGAATTTTTTCCCTACTATTTGATTGCCGTCGGGGATAATTTTTTGGCTGGTTTTATGAATATAACCAGTAAATATAAATGTTTTTTGCATGTTCACTACGTAGAAGATAACTAAAGAAAGTAAAGTCACTGCATCGTGTTCTTTTACGAAAAAAGAGTTCGAATAATCAAATTATTTCTTGAATACACTAAGTAGAACAGCAGTATAACTAATTAGAAAATCACACAAACTTATTTTACCCTAGTTTCAGTTTTAAAGGTATATTTGAGCCTAGCTCACGTCATAGACTTTATTTGTCTAGACATTTTTCTTTCCTATAAAACTCTTTCAAGTTACAATTATGGAGTTTCTCATAAATAGAGGTATAAACGGTAAGGGGTGGTAGGGCACCTCAAAAGAATTAAGAATTGCATGGAAATCCATGACCCGAAACATCACCGTACTTCGATAGGTGGCGCTGTTCCCTAGAATACTGGAGTTCGTCATTCGATAAGTAGTCTCTTTGTTCGTATAATGTTATACAAACAAGGATCTGGAAGACATAGAGTTCCTCATAAATAGAGGTATAAACTGTAAGGGGAGGTAGGGCACCTCAAAAGGATTGAGAATTGCATGGTGTAGCGTAGGCTATAAATAACCCCTCCACAGACTAGTTTTGAACCCCGTTCGTTTCCCAGCTTCCCATTCATTGAAAATATACAGCTTAAAAGCAATAAAGAACAAAATCAGGTGCGGCAAAGTTGAATCCTCTTTTGAGGTATTGTCGATCCCATGTCATGGATATTTTGGAATTTATGGCCTAGCTGTGTGACGGCCGACACCGACTTGCACGGGGGAAAGACGGACATTGTTCGACCTGAGCGAATAGTGTTGCAGGGGACAAAACGGAGTTTCTCTTTAATTGGGTTGTTCTTGGAAAAAAGGAGAATAACTCAAAAAGAAGGCGGGGGAGAGACCTACCCGAGGTATTAAATAGGGTGAAAGAGAAGAAGAGAGGATTCCTGCTAAGGAGCGGAGAAAGCGATACAGCTATAAGTGGGAGGCGATTGCCTTCGTTTGAGAATGGAGAACTAAATCGAATACTGAGATATTGGAGTTTTTTTCAACTATAAGTGTTTAGACGTGCTGTGTAGATATATGCGTTTTGCCTCGGTGCTATGTAATTAGATGTGTAGCATGGTGTAAAAAGAATCTAGGCGGAAAAGAGTAAACTTAAGTTAATCTTTGTTAAATAAAGAATTATCGCCTCTTAAGCTGTGTGATCCCTTGTTTACCATTTCATTCTACACATTCAGGGATCACGACGTTACAATGGAAATCCATGACCTGAAACATCGTACTTCGATAGGTGGCGCTGTTCCAGAGAATATTGGAGTTCGTCATTCGAGAAGTAGTCTCTTTGTTTGTATAATGTTATACAAACAAGACACAAGAAGACATGCACTTTTAGTACTGATTTCAAATCAGGAGTAATTCACAATTACTGTATCGAGAACAGTTTCCACCGAGACCAAATCACCGTTTGTTTTTGCATACGCATTGCAATTTGTACGAAATTGGGTCTTTAAGAGGTGATAGGTTTGGTGATGGTAGGCCCTGAGTCACACGTACGCATGACATGGAAATGTGTCGCTTGGCAGTGATGGAGGGACGGATTGTCTGGTCCTCTCATTCAACGAACTTAAGACCTCTGGACTTATTTCTTATACTGTTGTGTATGAAAGGCCTTTCGAGTTTGATCTGAATACGGTTGCAAGATTCATTTACGCTGTTATTTAAGGAAAAACAAATGCTTTTGACCTTTTCTTCCAATGTATCACTTGTTATTGTGGACACTTCGAGCGTTTCCTGTAACATTTTGAAAGTGAATAATGTAATATAGCATTTGTAATATTTATGTGCAACGAATGTTTCTAATAATCTCTGTCTTGTGTCCTTTCATTACTTTTACCTCTGCTACCATTTTCCCGTGATATTTCCGGTCAGGGGTTGCTGTGGAGTTCTCTATCCTTTTGATGTGTGCCCTATTCTATCCTTATTGTTTAAATCTTTGTTTATGGGACATCCTGTATTTATTTCAATGAAGTGCACATCAAGCAGTCACGTCAACTGGAATACTGCAAATTTATATTTTAAATAATAAAAACAAAACGAAACAAAGTTTAAAATTAAAGGTTTCTATAATTAGAAATCTTTTTTTATCGCTTTCGAGTTTTTCATCAGCAAAGCATATAGTTACTACTATGCTCAGGGGAATCTAGTTGACCATATAAGGTCTAGAACGTTCTGTGGGGAAGTTTCAGTGGCGAAACTCCTTTTGGGATTATTCACAGTCGACTGCACGAAGATTGATTTTTAAAATCAATCCTCATTCAATATATTGTGAACAGTTATGACCACTGCATACTCTATGATATCATCTGCGAAATTTTGATCGATATCGTGAGTTTATACATAGTGCACAAGCTTTATACGGACGTAGGGTTGTGACATTAGGCTATTCGCGGTTTCTCTTCACTAACCTTGGGGACTTTCAATTGAGATTGATTGCTTTCACTAAACAACCTTTGCCCAACCAAAAATGAAACGGGATGAAGAACATTAATATGTAAAGCAGTTAGGAATGAAGTGAAGCGGTTGAATTAAGAATTATATAGACTCCATCTGAAGGAGTAGAGTATCTGAAGGAAGATCAGAGAGGCGTTGTAGTGAGAGGAGGTGAAGTCTAAGTGCTATATAAGAGGAAGGCGGAATTACAGACTAGTATTGAGGTGCGAGTAAAGGTTACTCGGGAAAAGAATTCGATCTAGTATTTTCAACAGTTGTTCCAGATTCGGAGTTGCAGTCGATAAAAGATATTGGTAAGAGGCTGTTAGATTATTATTGGTGGGTTGAACTAAGGCGTTAGAAAACTTAACCTGGAGAGCATAATTATTGGTGTCATAGTAAATATATACTAATAAATTGTGAAAGTTGTTTTGGTGGTTCTGTAATTATTTGTGTCGTAGTATTTAATATTTGAAATTAGCGATGACACAAGATGACGCCCGGATCGATCGGGTGTTACAGGGTATGTCAAAACGAATGAAAATTACAAAATGTTCGGGAAAGTGGTAGCAGAGGTACAAGAAAAGAAAGGATATAAGGCAGAGATAACCAGAAACACTCGTCGCACATAAAAATTATATGTTCTGATGTAGATTATTCCATTTTGAAATGCTACAGGAGACGTTCGGAGTTCCTTCTCTTACTAAGTGATGCACCGACAGAACACGGATTGGTAGACACAGTCGAAAACATGTTCTTTTTCTTGTATATCCACAACAGCGCAGATAAATCATGCTACTAGATCCTTCCAACTAGTGCTCCCAAATAAAGAAATGCAGCTTGCTTGAACTTTGAGAACGTGGGGATCAGTCAACCGGTCCAACACTTCCATTCCGTGGCATGCATGCAAATCACTGGTCATTACACCTGTCACCTCTTAAAGATCCAATTTCACATAAATTATGTTCCGCAGGCGAAAACAAACAGTAACTCGGTACATGCCACTACGGGAACTGTACTAGATATAGTAGTTGAACTGTTCGCCCATTGCCATAAGCCAATCATACGAATTCGAACAAGGAGCTGCATGTCTTCTAGCTCCTAGTTCGAAGTTGTGAGAACAAGGCAACTACTGCTTGAATGATGGAAAGTCGTATATTTCTCCTTCAGCGCTCTCATGAATAGCGTCATTTACTGACTTACCATGACATTTTCGGTTCATTTTCAATGAGTTTGCTTAACTTTCCTTAAAGTGTGTACCTATATTTATGGGATACCGTATATATACAGCTTCTATTATGTATTAAATTTCTTTTATATTTATTTTATTTTTTATTATATGTACCTTATTTCTCCCAAGCTCATTCAATCCTGGTTTAGAAAACCAATATTACTCTTCTGGGCATTATTTATTGAAATTTCAAAGAAAAGCGTTTACAAAGAAATTTCGCGTGCAAGAGGCGAGTTGTACAGAGTTTTTGTCTTAAGAATGATCAAGAGCAGTTAAGTATCTAAGCAAATAATTAAGAAAAAAAAAAGAATAAATCTATAAAGAGAAACTGTTGTTCTTCTCAAAAGAAATTTCAGTATACAAAAAAAAAAGGGTTTGTCAGATAACAAAAGGTGAAAAATGCTTAGCTAACAGTAAAACGTATATTCGAACAAGAGTAAACCGAACTTATAAAGTGTACAGGCACGATCACAAAAAGTAATGGATAAAATCATCAACGGCACGCTATGAACAGTGTTTTATTTTTAAATTAATAAAGAAGGTGCTTGGGTGATCAAAAATATATAAGGTATTTATCAGCAATTTTTAATTTAATTTTAATTATAGGTTGAAATCTTTTGATGTAATATTCAGTATTAGATGTATTCCTGCATGTTTCTCAGTCATAAAAAAACTTTGCTTTTGGAGCAAGCTTTTAGTAAAAACCACAAAGATTTGAGCAACAATTTTTTAAATATAAGAATTGCTTAAAAACGTAGTTCCTCTATATGAGATCTAACTAGCTATTTTAATTTTATGAATGCAATGTTAACTCTGTGTAATTTCAAGAACCATCCTCAAATCTTCCTATTTTATTTATTTAATTGCAAACGAAGAGCAAAAACAGTGAAAATTTCTGTGAAATTAAATTTTTTCTCCGATTTTTGGAAATGTTTTAAGATATTTTTAAGGACTGAATAACTCTCAAACGAATTACTCAAACAGGGGTAAACATATTGAAAATCGGAAGAAAATTTAATGCCGTAGACACCTTTATTATTTTTTGCTGTTTTAGATGCGCTTTTTCCATTCAAATAAATGAAATAGTATAGATTTGAGAATGATAGTAGAAATTCCATAGGATTAACATTACGTTCGTGATATGAAAATGGCTGGTAGACTGGACCCTTAAGCAGATTTTTTTTAAAATTATGATCTTTTATATTAAGCCAATGTAAAAAAAATTGTAACAGCTATCTATTATTGATTCATTATGTAGTGTGTAACAAAGCTATTTCACATATGTTTTTTGATGAAAATTGTCACTTATCATTTATTGTTACTGTATTTGGAATAAACTCATTGACCAAATTAAAATAAGAACTTAACTAGGATCGATATCTGTTTAAAAGCATAAGATTTACATTTCTTCAAATCAGACGGAAATAAGTTAATTTTTATGGCTTGATTTCTATGCCTATAAGAAGTGCTTACTTGTTTCACTTTAACTCCTATGACTGGGACGAATTCCTGCTGCAAATGTTCTTCTAAAGTGAGGGACTGGTTTCCTGTGTCATCAATGGCAGTTATAAAAGGATGTAAAAGAAGTTCCAAAATATTGGGTCGATGTTCGGCATTTCGTTCGAGACATCTGTAATAACAGAAAAAAAAATTATTTTTCTGACTAAAATGTTTTTTAATAAAAATATAAAGTAAAGAAAAAAATTTAAATACGAGATGTGATGAGATATTGGAAATTCTAATTTATCTCGACACTTCTGTAACATGATTTGAGATTTTGGAAAAAATTATCGTGCCACACGATCTTCTAGAACCGTGGTCTCCAAAATAGGGTACGAGTACTTTGGGGATACGCAAGATATACTTGATGTTATGTAGAGAAGTTCGTTTTCGATTAACAATTAAATTAAAATATAGATAAAAATTAGAGTTTGTTATTAGAATTCTAAGACCTGGTTCAAATTCCTAAATGTTTTTTCGATATTACTAAGCAAATATAATCCTGATGGCACTAAATTCTAATTCAAAATGTAAACTTATACTTTTATTTAAATGAATGTATGTTGTTTAAAATAAATAATAAATAATTTGACCATATCACGTACCATATCATATAGAGTGCAACTTATAATAATTTTTGTCTTTAGGGTACGCGCTATCTAGATCACGAGTTTTAGAGCATAATTTCACCTTAACACGATTTGAGAACTAGGAAAGTCCTCTTACAGTTGCAGTTATATTTTCTAAATGAAGATCCATCCTTCCATTTAAAGAAGAACAATTTTCATCTATAGGGTATGGAATCTAGCACACGTGCTGGAACACAGTTTCTCCCTTGCATGGTTTGAGAAATAGAAAAATCTTCATACGGTTGCAGTTATATTTCCTAAATGAAGATCCATCCTTCTAATGAAAGAAGAACAAATCTCAAGAGAGAACTTCACAAGTATTTAGCTCTATATAAGTGTGGAAATGATGACTGCTTTCCCCATTCCCTGCCTATAGCATTGCTACAGAGATGACTCATTTTCCCTATTCAGAGGACATCATCCCGGAGCTGCAGGTATTCGGGCTGAAAACATCACAGCTTGAGAGTGCGGGCAGAATAAATAAATAAATAAATAAAAATAGAAAACGAAAACATCATAAGCAGATGAACCACATGAGGCTAAGGCAGATCGAGAGAAGGAAGGCGAGAAGATAGCCTTACACTTGGTAGTTTGACGAAAAGAGGTGAAAAAGACTCACTGCTCCTGAAGGTGATTAGCGCAATTTTGCTCTATGTGGAAGAGACAGCATACCTTCATTGTAAATAATGAAGTAATTGTGTAATATCTACTCATGATTGTAATTAAACTCATTTAATTTTTTAAACATTGTCTAAAAATTTCTAAGCTGTAAATAATCCTTACTTGAAGAAATTTATTCAGAACTTTCAGCTAAAAGTTAGCCACAAGAGGATAATTTTTCGCGGGGAAAAAAAAGAGCTTAAGATAGCGCCGAAAAAAAGTCCAGAGGGTGAGGATATTTTGTGAAAAAGAAAGCTCCTTCTGTTAATGAAGTTTATTAGTGATAATGAAAACATTATTTGATTTCTAGAAATGTGTAATACTCGGAAAGAAAATTGCTCTAATAAATACTAGGTGTTCAATAAGTTCCCATTCTGATGATTTTTGAATTTATTATACAAAAACAGCGAATTTTAAAACAGTTATTTTTACTTTAATTATGAAAAGTGTTTCTAAGATAAAATTGAAAAAATTTTGAACTTAATTTACAATAAATGTGCAAAATGTCAGTATCTTTTTTGGAAGGAAATCTGATTTCGTTTGTGTATAATTTTGAGAAATTAATTTAAAGATTCTGGGAGTGACTTCTTGTAAAATTTGAGTAATTTGGTATTTTGCAGATCATCTATTCTTTGGAGATTCTTTTTACAAAATGTGTTACTTTATTATTTCCGCAGGAAAAAAAGGCAGGTATTACTCAGATCAGGATATAATGGAAGCCAAAATATTTATTTCTTAAATTGAGTCATTCGACAAAAAAATCTTTGAGCATGTCCAAGGTTTCATTACTCGTATGAAATATTGAAACATCGTTCGTTTTTGAGCCAAGAGCCTCAATGAACATTTTTTGCCAATATGTGACGTATTTCCTTTATTATTTGACTCTTCAACGATCTTAAACTCCAATTAAATAGTCTGTAGCGACTATCTTCAACAACGCCAGAAGTTAAAAGTGCCTAACAAATTAGCCAGAATGAGACGTCTTTTTCAGCCTAGTTGGTTAAGGCACAAAAAAAGCAACCGGTCAACATTTCTTGAAAAACATCATGGTCACCAACTCTCCCCCCTTCCGCGGGTTGAAAATCACCAGCCGCCGAAAGTCTATAAGTTCAATTCAAGATACGCAATAGAAAGACAACACAGTTTACCAACTCTTCACGTAGAATATGCAAAATCATACACTCTGCCTCTTGAATCCCTCTTATCTCAATTAATTTTAGATTAAATTTTAATAATAAAATTTTAATAAAATCATTCGTTCTAATTTACACACTTCTTGTTCATCGCAGGTTCAACTCATGTTACTCTCTAACTGGGAGTCACCCAAATCAAACGATTAATTACGATGATTCACTTCAATCTACGCATTCATCAAAACTTGTCGTTATCCTCTATCTCTCAACTCTTTCCTTTCAATTCAATTTCACTTACGTATCACTATCTCTAACTAAATTTACTCCACTTCTTACTTCATCTAATTTACTTCATCACGATTTAGTTTGGTTGGGTAGGAATTGTAATTTTTATGGAAAAATTCACCGGGTAGTTGAAAGAAAATCACGAATAGCCCAATGTCCCAAATATAAGTTCGAAATTTTTTTACGTTTTAATAAATCTACCTTTCACCATCAATATAAAATTAACTTTATTAAAGTTCGTTGCTTTTGTATAGTAAATTCAAAAATCGTCAGGAAGGGAACTTTTTTAGTACCCCCGCTATATTTCACGTAATCATAACAGCGTTACGGTAAGTTTATCTATTTTTTGGTATCTAACTACATTTTTCTGAGCTGTGTTTTAGTTTCGTTTTGCACGAATTCTTCTAATGCAACATTTATTAGGAACTTAGGGGAACGTGTTATAATCGTATTTATTGGTTATTTCTGGTCAGGTTTCCGTTGTGGTAAGAAAACGTAATCGAAAAAATAGCAGCTGTTTTCATCTGTTAATAAAACTGTCACGTTCCTGATTGTTTTTGATTATGAAATCTAAATATAATCGATATGTAATTTTAATTTTAAGCTCAAAATAAAAAAAAAAGTCAAAATAATGAATAAAATAAAAAACCCAAATAATTCAATTTCCTTATAAAATATTTTAATGAATAAAAAAATAGTCATTTCTGAAGGAGCAAAAAGTGTAAGATTAATTTGATTTCACAATGAAACACATAAACAAATAAGCCCATAAATAAGATGCCAATGCTGGCGATGTCATCGCTGTGTGAATTGTCACCAAAATAGTCACCAAGTAGATGGGGCAGGAGATAAACGATAAATATTTATAACAGTTCATTGAAAATAACGCATGTTTATTCAGTTAATAAACCGAAAACAGAAAAAAAAAAGAGTTACATAGCTTAACAAAAAGTATTAGATATCGAAAATAGCTCTTCCATAAGGCGACATATTCCTTGATTTCCAAATTTCTCAAATATAACGACATTACTTAAAATAATCAATCATAAGAACCTTAAATTTAATAAAATCTTTCAATAGTGATTAATTTTGGAGGAACTCTGTACTCATACATACATACAGAAATAAATTTTTACATTATTTGATGTACTGTGCAAACATTAATTAATTACGCAAAAACTTATATGTGTCTCTACCTCATAGGTTTTAAGATCGAACTGTCTTCGGTGAACTCGGGTGACGCGAAACCGGGATGCCCTAGATATCATTCTTCATTTTCAACTCTCCATCTTCTCAATAAATTTGTATCTTTTTCTCTGCCCTCATTACAATTTAAACAAATGTTTGGTGCAGCTTAACCAAATTTCGTTCTTGCGCCCCAAGTCTTATTTGTAAGTTGATAGGTTTCATGCTTTTGTCATATCTAGCGACGATTTCATTTTATTTGCCAAAATTTTATGAGAACACATTGAAAACATACAGCTGAACAAATGAAAGATCCTTACTCTGTAATGAAGTCTCTGAATGTTTCGCTCCATTCCATCCTTGTTTTCAGCGTTGGAGGAGGATTTCTAGATTAAAAAAAATAAACAAGTATGAAAATTTTCTTTAACGTCAATTCCTATTTATGTCAACAAAGAAATTTTTTATTTCAGTTGCATTTTATTAAATAATTACAATTAATATAAATATGTATATGCAAATGACAGAATCACAATATTAAGGGACAAAAGAAATTTTTTCCAGTGATCTACACGCTTCGTCACTGGTGGTATTTATTCCTAAATTTATATCCTACTGAATATCTTATATAGGAGAGATTTTTTTTCTCCCATATAAACCTAAAATTAGTTATTTGAAAATCAAATAAAAAATTAAATCAATAAAAATTTTATGCTTCCATGATATTCGATCCGAAGGCATGAAGATTCGACGCCGACGCTCTACCAACTTTGCCATTGCAAGATAAATGACATAGAAGAGGCATTGACTTGTTTCTTAATTCATCCGGTAAACTAAATGGTTGGAATGTAGTTTAGCCCAACCACTCTTGGTGACAGGATTTATTTGGGGTATTTTTCAAATGTGGCTACCCTGATTCTCTTCGCGGACTTAACGTTCAGCCAAAACACATTTGAAAAATACCACAAATAAAATCACCAAGTTTGGCAATTTTTGAAATCGCGCCCAGTGGTTGGGCTAAACTGCATTTCCACCAGTCAATTAAATTTAATTAAATGAATTAATATTTGAATAAACTGTTTTAACATCAAGTGTCCTCCACTACAAGTTTAAAAAAAAAAATATTTGAACGCGAGTGGATGAATAAAAAGTATTTTGTTAACGATTGAAAATTTGAACAAGAAATATATGTATATAGGGAGAGTGGGAGCTAATAGTAGGAATTTAATAATAAAAAAAAAGAAATTAATTTGATACTAAAGTTATGCGTAATTTAAATTCATTACGAAGGTTAAACAATAATTGTTTTAAATGAAAATCGTTTTCAGTTTGAGAGTTTTTATGAATATTGTATAACAAATAACTCCAAAAATGAACTTTTTCGTAAAAGCAGCGTTATCTAAAGTTTCATGTTGAAGGCGCTAATATGGCTGCTTTGTATTGAAAGAGTATGTTTAGTATAGTTGCCATACTTAACCGCTATTCCAAAAAAGTATGATCTTTTGGCCGGGAATTAAAATTTGAATTTTCGGATTCACCAACAAAATAAAATAATCGAGTTTAAATGCTTTTGAAAGTTGTTTATTATTCTACAAATAGTTTTCGGAGATAGATATTCTTTTCTTTTAAATTTTCAAATTCCTTTAATCTTAAAAGTATTAATTTTTTTTTAATAAAATTAGTCACGTTTTCATTCTTCTTTTATTGTATGATTACGATATGTATTCGCTCGGAGTTTATTATTTTTCAGCGGATTTACGTTGTAAATAAGTATCAGATTTCAAGAGATCTAATAAACTATTGTGAAGTATTTAAATTTTTTTGCAATTAATTCATATAATTATTTGTAATGCATTAAATATTTACATTGAGTTTTTTTTTAGTTTAAAAACAATTTTCTTTGCTCTATAAAGATTTTATCGTGTTGAGGTTTAAAAGGCATTTTAAATTATATTTTACACTTTTTCCATTTAAGGAAAATTATGAGCTGGATTGCAATATTAATTTAAATAACTTATTTATTACTTGATTATTACATCGCAGAGAAAAAGGGACTTAATTTACATATTTGACTTCTGAAAGTATATTAAAAATATACTTAAGGGGGTACACAGCCCCCAAAATGACCATAATATGGAAAATATTTTACTACCTTATTTTGAATGTATGATTTGTTTAAGAAATAAGAACAAAATCTTATAGCTCAACTTACATTTCTTATCGAGTTATTTAAACTTTCTTTAACAGTGTGCCAAGTCGTTTCATTGACCTTCAAAACATTTGAATTTTTTTTTACTTAACTTTTATTTTTCATGACGTTCTTGTATTTTAAATGCTAAGACTTTTTTTTTGTAACCAGTATAAGATATTTTGTGTCAGACTTTTATAGATATTTGTTCTGCTTGTTTTTATAATATGTTTGATAATTTTGTGCATAAAATAAGGATTTAAATATATAGAAACTTTTTCTTAAAAATCCACAAATTACTAATGCTGTTTTTTTACTCTTTTCTTTAGTGTGTGATAGAAAAAAACTATAAAACAATGAACAACACTAGTACAAACAAAATCATGCCCTCAATTGTGAGAAAAATTGTGAAAATAATTGCTTATAAAATGTATAGATGTGCTAGACATTTTAAAATATTGAAGAAAAAAAAATTCAAATTTATGTAATAGTTTGTTGAAAAGGAAACTTTTATTCAGAAATATATAATTTGTGTGTGATCAATTTTGATAAATATGAATATTTTCAGAAAAATTTCTAATTTAATACAAATTCTCGCTGATTACCATGTGCTCTTACTGAACTATAGACTTGTAATCGAGCATTAAAACAGCCAAGAAAATATAATACGAGTATTAAGAATTCTCTCTGAATTTATTTCCTCTAAAAGCTATTTATTACTCTGAAATAGCTATCTATCTCTCATTAGTTATTTATTACTCAAAAATATAAATATTCTTTTTACTTATACTCTAAACTCTAATTTACCGATAATAAATGCCGTTTTTATAATATGAAAGAAACAATGTTACAATAATTCTAAAACATACTTTGTCTCAACACAGCAAAAGCAATGTTGCCATTTCTGAAACATAAACTGTATAAAACATAGATAATAATATGAATAGTTAATGAATTACAAAACCTATAAAATAAAGAAAACGATTACATAATTAAACGCTTGAAGCTCGTGCAATATTACTCAGAAACTGCAGTTAGAAAAATGTAAACAAAAATATTAGAATCAAAATATTGTTCACATAAAGTACAGAGCAAAAATAGTGAAGACTTTTGCTCTTTTCTCTCTTTTCAACTATTTCGGTTGCAATTTATAATATGAATTCAAAGAAAAAAATTATTTAGATTTTAGAATAATAATTTAAATATAAGTCATATTATTTACACGGATATAATATGTCAAAATCAATATTCTATACACTGATTCTAGAAGGTAAATATATAAGAATTTTAATATAAAAACTCAAAAGCCTTTTAACAATTCCAAACATATTTTGCAATTTAAAACACAAGTATTTAAATAATTTTTTAACCCATGAATTTATTGAATCAATTAATTAACAAATAATTCGAAATAAAAACCAACGTTTTTAAAAACAACGTTTTTATATGGTGGCAAAGTTTATTAAAAAAATTATTAAAATATTAGTTAAAACTGGTCGCAAATATTTAAATATTGCATTGTTAGGCAAATAAGAACGGTTCCCAAAATTTCAGAGCTCTAGTTTGATGGGAAGTTGGTTAAATTAACAATAGACAATTTGATGACACACTGATACACATACATACAGACACACACCAAGTGAAATACATAACAACGTTAAAACTCACTAAAATTAATTAATCCGGTAAATTAAATGGTTGGAATACAGTTTAGTCAAACCACTCTTGGAGACAGGAATTATTTGGCGGTATTTTTCCAAATGTTGCTAAATTTGTCCGCGAAGCGGACTTAACATTCAGCAAAAAAAAAAAAAAAAAACA
Source organism: Nephila pilipes (assembly GCA_019974015.1). Lineage (NCBI taxonomy): Eukaryota > Metazoa > Arthropoda > Arachnida > Araneae > Nephilidae > Nephila > Nephila pilipes. The sequence continues at coordinate 63,126 of BMAW01108181.1, read as the reverse complement.
TTTCGCCAAGTTTGGCAATTATTCAAATTGCGCCGAGTGATTGGGCTAAACTGCATTATTTAAAAAAAAATATGAGTTAAAACTTGTCGCAAACGTCTAAATATTGCATTGTTAGGCGAGTACGAACGATTCCCAAAATTTCAAAGCTCTAGCTTGATGGGAAGTTGGTTAAATTAACGATCGAAAATTTGATGACACACACACCAAGTGAAATTCAGAAAAAGTTGTAAAATTAGAATATTCATTCAAAATGCTAGTACAGAGGTATGAAATTTAATTTAATTTGAAATGCACGAAAATGAAATCTTACATGTTTGCTCCTTCTGTCTGAATTTTTAATTTTTTCGAATTACTCTTGTTTACGAAATAATTACTCCAAACAAAATTTATTTTATTCTAATAAAGAAATAAAGTTAAACTATAAAATCCTCATTATCTTTAAGATATTTTCGGAAATTTCCTATTACGTACAAAAGTACAGTTCTTTTAATCAAAATAACTATATCCACATTTCAATTTCTCACAATAGATTTTGCTCGTAATTTGTACGAATATATACGGATTTCTTTGGATAGTACGAACATTATATATATTTTAATCTTGTCTCAGCATTCGTTCAACTGTGAAAAATATACTGAGGGAAATGCTTTTTACTCTTCAATAAAGATAGCAGGAAAAAAAACCTAATTTAAAACTAGAAGAATTGTTTATGCTGTGTTCTTTTCCTTTTGAGATGTTTGTTTTTCTGTCGGTGCGTTTTGTGCTTAAAAGCATTCTTCTCGCTGGATTTGTTTTTAAAGAGGCGGGGTCTTTGTAAAGGAACGGCGTTTTCATTTAATCGAGCGAAAAATTTAATTTGATTTCTTTGGAATGAAATGCAAATAGCGAACGTAGTAAATGAAAGCAGAATAGGCATCAGAAAGTATAGATCTTATTTAAGGTTTTCATCATTCAAAGATCGGCAGAATTAATACTGCACCCATCCGGGTGGATGAAATTTGAATTGCTGAAAGAATTACTTGCAGTTGAATGATTACTTTTCGAATAAAATACAATTAAGATATCGAGTGATTTAAATGTTTTAACGAGCTTATCATCTCTAATTTTTATGTTTCTGTTAATAGAACGAGTAAGTATTAAAAAAAAACACTTCGATGTTTTTACAGTAAATTTTCAAATAAGGATAAGCCCCTTTCAATTGAAAATTGTATTGGTTAAAATGAAAAACGGGAGAGAGAGAGAGAGAGCACATGGAATTGATTACCAAATTCGAAGAATATATAAATGCGTAGCATTTTATAAGTTTAATCAAAATCTATTATAGTGAGTTAGGGATCAAAATATCTGAAGGACCTATTTCAGATAAGTATGAAAATCGTGACCTCGAGGAACCTAAGTGATTTTTCTTTCCCATGGGTTTTACTATCTTTCGTGAACACGGGTGACGCACTCTCTTGATATCTTATTATTGATCTTTTTTAGTCACCTTTTCAATTTTAGCATTTCCCCCTTTTTCTTGTGTCAGGGGTTTACTTTCTTTGAGTAAGTACGGACTGCATGACCTTGAAGTATCCTGGGTATAACTTTTAATTTTTTGCCTAACTTCTCTATCATTAAATCAAGTTATGGTCAAAATTTTAGTTAATTTCTTAGCTAAATTATTAATCAAGTCCCGTTTAAGTTAATTTATGCGATCTTCTTTTCCCTTGTTATTAGTTTCTTTGTTCAACAAGCGTGATGCGCCCTCAGGGTACTCTAACGATTATTCTCTCTCTCTATCTATATTTTCAACTTTTCAGCCTGCAAAATTGTGTTCTTATTGGCGCGCCCCCCATTTTTCAAATGCCTAGATTATAGATATACATTAGTTGGTGCACAATAGCCATATTTGGCTCTTGCTCCATAAACCTCAAATTTCACTCTCTCATTCGCAGCATAACTCGATTTATATCTTGCACAATTGAATTCAATCACTCACTCACATTCATTCACATACAAGCCAAAAAGGACGAATACTCATTTACCAAAGGTTGTGCCTTTGATAAATAAGTTCATTTAATCGCAGGGACAAACTGATATACTAATTACAGTAATAATAAATTATAAGACTAATATAAATAGTTAAAATAACTTGTATTTATCTGGTTTCTGAAAAACAGTTTTTATTTTCCATTTCATAGCCTTAGTAAGGAGGAAAACTGCACTTAATAGAGCAATAAGACTACTAACAAAACCAAACCGTTGTTCATTGCTTATCGAAAACGGGAAAGAATATAGGATCGTCGCACATTACAATTGACGGAGCCAAAGTTCTTTTCGTGATTGGCGATCTATATTATGAGTTTCCAACACAGCTCAATGGCGATTGTGAATGTTTATCAACATCGCTCTAAGAAGCAATATGAGGGCAATTGTCGACGGACGTTGTAAATTTTGAGCCTCGTTCAAATGACAAAGACGACACTCGAGTTGGCATTTCCCTCTCAAAACTTCTGCAACCCGCTAATGATATGATTTGGTACTTCCATCAAATTTAATGTGCAACAGCCCCGCTAAACGGCGGGTCATCAATGGCATCAGGGCTCCAACTCTGTAGTCGACGAAAACAACGCCGGCTGGGATTCCGGACCATTACCACTAGGCTACCGTTGCCACATCAATAGGCCACCAATAACAGAGCACTCGTTGGTGGGTTCAAACCTCACAGCAGGTTCTTATGTCAATTAAGTAACAAGGATTCTACGTTAATTATTTACCAGGCAACCAAAACATAATGAACAAATTGGAGTTTTCAGATCGACTGATGACATATGCTAACAATGTCTTAATAAAAACTTACTTTTCATATAAGAAGTATTTTCCATTTCCATATGGAATTGGAAAATATGGCTAAACTCCCTTCATATCTCTACGGTTAAGTGAAATTTATTAGAAGATTTGGGAATGAGAAGGGACGCTGCCACAGATTCTGACTGACCAGCAAAAGACCGTATCATTCAACTAGATTTTAGCTAAAAAAGGGCACTATTCCCTTGCTCTACACACCTTATTTACCTGACCTAGTTCCCTTTGATTTTTTTCTTGTTTCCGCATACGAAGGGGTGGGGGCATGAAAGGGTTCCTATTTGATGACGTAGTAGTGATTAAAAATAAAACGAGTAAGGAGCCGTCATTCCATCATAGCAGGTGAGCAGCAAAAAAGTTTCCCAGAATGGAGTCATCGATTGGACAAATGTATTTAGAAGAATTGAGTACTTAGAATATGATAAAAAATTTTTGCAAAAAAAGAATAATAAATTACATATATTTCTTAATAAAAATTACTGTTGCTTTAGGGTATCCCTTGAAATGGAAATTGTATTTAAGAAATTTTTCAAAAAAAAAAAAAAAAAAAAAAAAAAATGATGAAATATGCAATTATCTTTCCGATCTTTATTACCTTTCCATGTTACATTCAAATTAGTGCAATTGTTCAGAGATTTTAGAAAAATACATAGTAGATTTTCCCATAGGAGCAATATATATGCTAACGATTTACAAAAAATTTGGCAAACCAGAACCTCAAACTTTCATCTGTCTGCCATTAGTATTTCGAAATAACATTGTTTATTTTAGGAAGTTACAAAATGCTTCTGAAATCTAGGGCGGCATTTTTCCATGACTCGCAATTACCATCACTAGGAGTAAGATCGATCCTGGCTAGGAATTTTTCCCCAGCTCATTTGTGAAAGCGCAACCTAAGTGAGATGTACGAACCCGCAGATACTCAGTTAAAATCTATCCAAGGAAACTCAAAGTCATCAGTTGGTTGCTGAATTGGTGACCTAAGGTTCGAACACTAGATAACAGCACACCTCAGGCCTGAATTACTGATTGAATAATTTGAAATGCAAAACTTACTTCTAAGTGTAACTAAATCACTCACACACAATTATGATTAGTCATGTAAATGGGTACTGCTCTTGCGCCAAATAAACCTGTCATCTCAACTAACTGTTAATGTCGTCGATTAAAATATTCCAAACGACACTTAATACAACAGTGGATATATATTGTTCCGAACCTGTTATGACGCTTTCCTTCCCCGTTACTCTTATAAAGAGAGACATTTACAGAACTTTCGTCAAATACCAAGGAGAGCTTAAGCATTGACCTCTTAAAATTGGCAACCACTTTGGTGACAACTTTGGCATCTTAGCGAGAAACGCATACTTTGGTGACAAAATAGTTCTCTGAAATGTTGGATTCTTGTTGATATTTCGATTAGGACAAATGTTAGATTTAATTTTGAAAGCTTGGTGTGAAGTTTGAGGGATGAGTTTGGAACTAGTTGAGTGAAGCTGTCGGTATCATGGCTGAGCTAATCTGCCGGGAAATTGGTTGGAACTGCCGGAAGCTGTCGGAGTCAGTGCGAAGTATTACTTTGGAGATTTGTCCGTTGTGAGAACCAGTAAGATGGTGAGCGCTTTTCCACGTGCTGTAATTGTTACTGCAAATGCTGTTTTGAATCTGTGTTGCTGATCTGCGCGGTCTGTCTTTGTTCCTGTTCTGTTTCTAATCTTACAAATGTTGTGTTTCCTGATGGCGCTGTTAATCCGACTAAGTTTTGCTACACCTATTCGTCTTGTCCTTCATATTTGTGAATAAAACATCATTTTTCATTATCCTCTATGTTGCACTGATTTTTCTCGTGCACCAACACGAGAATGAGATTTTTAAGACAACATCAGTCTTAGTATGGAAAATCAAATATCTTTAAATATTGTTTAGGGAGTCCCTCAACAACAAAAATGATTATCCCCTGGGTAGAGATGTGCTGTGACTTCAACCATAAGCCGTACTAAGAACAGGAACTAAAGCGCCTAATAATTCTTCAAGAATGGAACTATTTTCTGGCTCGGTTGTCTAAGGCGCAGTATAAGGCACTTATTTACAAAACTCGCAAAAGCTCAGTTCTAATCTCCCCCTACGTAGCTCAAAGCCAACATCCATCCGTTATAAATCTATGTTGTGTAATTTACTTGATTACGTTCTTTCGTTTTCTAACCTTTGAAAAATATTTTAAAAATAATGAAATTATGCATTTTTTTTCTTGAATATTCATAAAAATTGGAAAATTGAAATGGTAGAAACTTTCCAATTCTATCTATACATTTTGAATAAACTTTATAGCATTAAAAATAATTCAATGATCTATATATAAGAGACGTGATCCAAGAATTCTCAGCGAGTAAACACTACCTTTCTGAATTTATGATTGTAATGAGAAGGTAAACTTAATTTAGAAGGACGGTAAATCTTTTATTAGATTCTTACATATCTCAGGGGAACTAATATACAACCGAAAGTATTTGAAAACTGAATTTTTCATTTTGCAAAGAACCTATCGAATATAAGTATTTATTTCATTAGCAATCCAGAATTAGAATACTTAATCAAAAGACAAATATCCTGTTATCTAAATTAATTTCATTCTAAATATCTAGCATGGAATGTAAATCCAGTTTCATTTTTCTAACAATAACATCTTCCGAAATAATTTCAATTCTGAACCGACAGAATAGAATTACCTGCTAACAAATTAATTTTGTATATAAATCCGAAAGCATTTCAGATGTTTCATCTATTTCCTGGTATATTGTTGAATTCAGTTATTCTAATCAAAGAAGGTGCATCTAATTAGCTGCTTACAATAGATCTCAATTAGTGATTGCAAATTTATCGACTTTTTCTATTACTGGCGTAACAATTGCTGATTATTATTTGATTCACTTTCAGTTATTAGTCTAACAATATTTTCGCAAAGTAACACAGCAAAATGAAGAAGAACGCAGATGAAATAATTAATATATTATGATTATATATATATTTATAACATTTTATTATAATTATATATACACTTATGGACAAAAAAATTAGCGCACCAAGAAGGAGTCGTTAAAATGAAACGAAATTTTACATACGTAATGACTACTTTGATATAAATAAATGATTAGAAAATCAAAGAAAAAGGATCATTTATTTCAGAGAAAAAGGCAAAGGAACGGAGGATTTTATACCCTGTTGAAATCCCTGTAGCACGAATGCACGATGCGATACAATCAGGCATCGAGGCATACAAGTTCTGTATGATGTCTTGAGACATTTCGTTCCATATTTGCTTTAACCTTGGTTCTAGTTCGTTCAAACTCGTGGGATGCCCAACTCGCGGTCCCAAATGATCCCAGATATGCTCGATCGGAGACAAATCTGGGGATCGGGCAGGCCAAGGATGGGTAGTAACAGTGCGGAGACAGTCTTGTGACACCCTTGCCGTGTGAGGCCGAACATTGTCTTGCTAAAAAATGGCTCATGGGAGCCGTTGCATGAGTGGCAAAACATGTGGTTGCAGGATGTCATGGACATACCACTGGGCTGTCATGGTGCCACGGATCAATACTAGGGGTGACCGTGTATTGTAGGCAATGCACTCCATACCATCACACCAGCTGTGGGAGCGGTGTGTCGCTGTAAAGACAAGGCAGGATTGAGGCGTTCACCACGGGGTCTCCACACATGAACACTATTGTCATCACTGCTGAGATTGAATCTGGATTCGCCGCTAAAGACGACCGGGTTCCATTCCGCTGCAGTCCAGTTTCCTCGTGCGCGGCACCACTCCAAACGGAGGCGTCGATGGGTGGGCGTCAAAGGCAGCACACGTAATGGGCGCCGCGATCCCAAATTTCCTTTAGCCAGGCGCCTTCGTATGGTTCAAGAAGACACAGGGGCCCCTAGTGATGGTGCTACCTGTTCTTGGATGACAGCCGATGAAGCAGTGTGGTTGTCTTCTCGACGACTGTTCTGTTAAGGGCGTCCTGATCCTGGTCTTCGTGTAAATGACATATCTCGGATCCACTGGTCCCAACATCTCCTTACAACACAATCAGAGTGGCCTAATTGACGAGCTACTCGCCTAACAGACCACCCAGCTTCCATCATGCAGATGATTCTCCCCCTATCAAACTGCGACAGCTGCTCGTATTGTCTTTGAAAACGGCGTAATGGCATGTCTACCTCAGCTCTTCTAATGTAAATGATTCAGTTCATTCAAACAAGCTTTGGTTACCTGTTTTATACTACACGGAGAACGAAGTTAAACATCCTCTACCCGCTATACGTAATGCGCAATCACGCTGCATTTCTAATCATTTGCATATCTCCCCAACATGTACCTTCATACCAAGTTTCGTTACGATCCCGCAATTATTTCTTGGTGTGCTAATTTTTTTTGTCCATGAGTATATATTTATAACACAAGGGTTATTAGTGACGGACCTCGTAATTTTGAGTCTCAGACGAGTGACGTAACGTCTCATGACGTTACGTCTCGTGACACCTGAAATGACCCTTACCTTTCCATACTTGAACACCACGTCAGTGGGAGGACTTAGGCGATGAACCAGATGTAATATGCCTTAACCCCGTTACTCTATGAATCCTGAGTGGAATCAGGCTCAAACCCGAGACAAGATAAGAACTTCAACGGCCGGGAGCCCGCTATCATAACCACTAAGATACCACGGTCAAAAATCAATATATTAAAATATATACAAATTTTTGTATATATTTGAAATTGAGTTAGTGTTCTGACTACTGGTTTGAATAGTACTCTCTGTATTAAATTTTTGTTCCTACTCCCTAAAATGGAGAACGAAAAAGTGCATATTCCTCATGCCATGTTTTGGAAATTTAAACAAAGTACGAGATGTGGCTATTAAATAACGAGGTTGACGCTGTTACAGAAGAAGTACGCATGCGCCAAACGCCAGCGGCCGACAGCTGTTTAGCGTGAAGCCTTCGCTTTCGAATGCAGCATTTCTTGTTTCTGTAAGCAAATCCGTATAACCATAGCCTTCGTTCGCATCAGAGTTATTTTTTGTTTCGCTGGAGAAATGATAAGTGAACAACGAATGGTTGTAAAATTTCACATGAAACTTAGAAAGATCATTACTGAAACGAATAATTTATTAAAAGAAGTGTATTGCAATGAATATTTAACACGTGCACGAGTTTTTGAGTTGTTTAAGTGCTTTCAAGAGGGCTGAGAAGACGTTGAAGATGATTCACATCCGAATCGCCCTTCCACGTCAAAAACGGATGACAGTATCGAAAAAAAATTGGTAATATGGTTCGATAGGATCATCGGTTAAGTATTCGGGCGATTGCTGAGACTGTAGGAATCGATAAGGAATCCGTAAGGGAAATTTTTCTTCCAAGATAATACGCCGGTGCATTCCACATTGTCTGTCGAATGGTTTATAGCCATGTACAGCATCCCAATGTTAGACCACCCGACTTATTCACTGAATCTTATGCACTGAGACTTCTATATATTTCCTAAAATGAAATCTGCATTAAAAAGAACAAGATTTGTGTCCATTGAAGTTACGATAGGGAAAGCGGCACGCATCCCGAAGAAGACTTCCAGCACTGTTTCGAACAATGGAAGATTCGCATGGAGTGTTATGAGGATAGAGGAGGGGTGTATATTAAAGGTGATAATAGGTAAATATGTATGAAATCAAAATAAAATGCTTTACAGCATCAGTCTCATTATTTAATTGCCACTCTTCGTATTATTGCTAAGGTGATAATTGGAAAAATATGCAGGGTGTATGGCGAAGGACTGATAACCGATCGGTCAGTGAGAAAGATGTTTCCCAGATTACGTTTGGGAGATAAGTTTTTAAAAGATGAATCGAAGGAGAAACTTCTTCCTGGTCCGCCCTCCTCCACCAGATCCGAAAGAAAAATTCCAAGGAAAAAAAAAAGATTTTTTGTGTGTATATATGTGTGGCGGGATTATTGTGATATAATTCATCATGAGTCAAATTCAATGAACACTGCTGATGCTTACGATCAGCAGCTGCAAATGGTGATAGAGTAACTGTGAAAAACGTTCTTTAATTTTCAATAATCGTCATAAAAGTCATTTTTTTAGTGACTCAAGAAAAATTCTTGATGTTAAATGGTGTGTTTTACCCCTCTCACCTATTTACCGGATCTTGTCCAAACAGGTTACCACCTTTCATTTTTTTTTTATAATAGTTTCTGAAAGGAATAACATACAATTTTGAAGAGCAAGTTAGCCAAGCTGTCCTATATTTCTTTCAGTATAATCCAACCCCATTTTATATGGGAGTAATCGATAAATTACCAGCAAGGTGGAAGGAGGTTAAACGTAGTAGTGGTGAATACATAATAAATTAATATAATTCTGTTATTTAATGTAATCAAATTAAATGTTCGATAAAAAATGAAAAGTTATTTATGGTGAGACGTAGTATTTAATTCAAAAGTGAATGTTTTAAATCCTACAGACGACCTACTATCTCTAAAGCTACTATTTCCCAACGCACTTGAACTATCGTTTGTAATAGTAATTTTATTTATTTCTTGCCAAATTCACTCGGGTTCGAGTGAGTAGAATTACTGAAAGTGAGGTTACTATTCCTGAAACTCTTACTTATCTCTTATAAGATTCATTTGATCGCTTCTTATGTTAAGAAGGGTTAGGAAAGGGGGGTGCCAGGTCAGGTGTCGTCCTCGTCACTTGACCGTGGTTCAAAATTACGAGGTCAGTCGCCAATACCCCTCGTGTTGCTTCTAGTGCGACGTTAATAAAAACTAAACTAAAAAAAAATGTTAAGAAGGGCTGGTATACACGTCTCGCTTTTAGATTTACTATCAACAACTAACTAATTTTTAATGTCTTTATTAAATTTTCGTAGCTTATATAAACATATGATCTAATCTGTTTAATACGTTTCGTAATTTTAATCCAATCTGCATGAATCGCGTTTCATTTATTTGGACGAGGTTTCATTTTAAGCGATTAAAATAGAAAAGTTCTTAAGGTACCGAAGGGGAGAATCGTGAATTAGAACTCAGTGTTAAACCAGTAATTCAGTGAGATTCTCAAACAAAACAGGTAAAATGGTAAATTACTGGCAATTCCTTAAACAATAAATATGAAGAAAATATCGATATCAATTAGATGTTTTATTTAATATTAGTTCACTGTGACGTAATTATATAAAAGTAAACTACATTTAGAACATAAATAAAACATAAAGTTTAACAATATTTTATAACATACACATTTTACAACACATGTAAGCATATTTTTTCCCAATGAAAAAAGTTATGAAATGTATAGTGAAATACATTACCAGTTTGTCAATATATCAGAAACAAATCAGATCAGCATTTTGATTTCCTAATTGTGATATACTTTTGTACATAATAATTCCAGCAAAGAAAAAAGTTCTTTCATATTCCACACTTATTAGTTTCATAGTTATTAAAAAGTATCCCGTACATTATTATAATATATTTCCTCCTTATATATTAAGTTGGTAGGCGTTGCTTTTGGCCAGTCGTTGGCTTAGAATCTTTTTAACGCTAAATACCCACCATATAGCGAGGTTTATGCACTTTAAATCTGGTTTATGTCCTGATTCCTCTCGTTGGCGTAGTGGGGAAACTTGGAGACGGAGGTGCCAGCTCAGGTGTTGTCCTCGTTACTTGATCGAGATTCAGGGTTACGAAGTCCGTTGCAATAGCCCTCGTGATGCTTTTAGAGCTCATTAATAAAACCAAACAACCTTGAATAATGTAATTGAACAGGGTGATGAGATAATGCATTGTAGTTTTTTGAACGCATAATTTATCGAATAAACGATGTAAACAGTATATAAATATACTGATAACAATTTGAGGTTACAATTCAAAATTTACAGGTATTGCAATTTTTCCTACCAATAGTCATTGGCATGAATATGGATTTCTCTATGGTATATTTATATTTCATCTTAAAATATTCGTTCAACTGTGATGAATATTTGGAGGGAGATGTTTATTCTCGAATGAGAGGGGAAAAAGCTGAATAATCTTATTTAAAACAAGAGGATAGTTATTTATGCTGAATGGTTTTCTTTTCGCTTTATTGTGCGTTTTGTGCTTAAATGGATTCTTTATGCTATATTTGTTCATTTAATGCATTGCATAGCGGAGCTTTTATAAGCGACTGTTTTTCTGCTATTTAATCAAGCGATATATATATAACTGATATCTCTGAAAAAACACGTAAATAGTATGCGTATTCGAGGTATATGTAATAAAATTTGCATAACTCTCATATGACGCGGTTTTACGTTCCTAAAATACCGTATTATGTGAATCCGCGTCATACGTAACAAGGAACTAGTGCTAAAAAGAGAGATGACGAAGATTCACATAATACGGTATTTTTAGGAACGTAAAACAGCGTCATATGAGAGTTGTACAATTTTTAAGGGGATAGTAGACTTTGTTGTTCGATATCCCACATAACATCAACCAACCAACCTATTGGCACTGTGACGAGAATTTGCTAGAATAAATATTGTAACTTTTTTTCTCTCTAAGAAGAAGAGATTATATATATATATATATATATATTATATTTTGGAACCTATACGTAAAATATCAAGAAAATTTTCAATTTTTAAACGATAATGATAATCTACATTTAAAATTTTAAGAAATTGATTGTCTGTAATAACGGTTATCCAGAACTACTGAGTGGTATTTCACTTATATATATATATAGATTGTTTTGCGTGTGCGATACTCAGTAAGAAGTCACCGTTTTAGTATTTTTCAAAATCCTACTAAGTTTTGGAGCTAAACTACACTTTCACCAACCGTGGAGTTCCACATTGATTTATTTCTATCGCTAAATATGTACGTTTCTTATTTTCGATATGCACGAAATTTCACTTAAAGAGCCTGTACTGTATTGAAGACTATTAATAAAAATGACTTGTTTTCAGGACATCACATTTATTTGCGCACATCTTTTCAAACATAAATTCAAGACACAATTTTACACAAGCACCATTTATCAACGTTCGTCTTTACCTCTTGGAACCAAACTCAGTACTAAATTTCATATCTGTTGCCAGTAAATTATCTAAAATCAAAACTATGATCTGGTGTTGCCAAAAAAATATATCTTAATAAAAAATATTGAAAAAGGTATAACTTTATGTTTAAATCGTTTGCTTTTAAAAGTTGAATAGGTAATATCTTAAGAAAAGTATCACATTAAGATTAAATCGTTTGTTTTTAAAAACTGAATATGTCACCAGCCCCTTCTCCAAAATCTTGCTAATCCTCCATCAGCGCTTCAATATTAAATTATTTGGTATTTTTATATTTCGCATACTCAAATCTCAGCAAGTAAACTTAATTGGTGATCATACACAGTATACATATAAAAAATATATATTCCGTTTGGCGTCGATCATATCATTTTTGGCGATAAAGTCACCAAAAATAACATAACCGATGGATAAGAGTAGATTAACGAATGAAAAATTACATTTTGATAAGACTTCCGTAAAATCCGTTCTTAGTGAGAGTCTACACCCCAAAATGAGTAACTATGCTAAATTTCAAGTCAATCAGTTGTATAGTCTTTGAGATCTCGTGATGAGTTAGTCAGTGATATTTCGCTTATATATATATATATATATATATATATATATATATATATATATATAGATAGATAGATAGATAGATAGATAGATAGATATGTTACGCAATAAAGAAATTTAATTTCAACGTATGAAATTTAATAAATGAATAACTTTTTGAATAAAAATAATCAAGTGAATTATTGACTAGTGCTCTTTGATTTCTATTTAGATAATTATATATAGTACATTACCACCTGGGAAGTGCGAAATTCATCCCTGCAAAAAGTGTAAGGATATTTATTTTATGCTACCGTGATCAATATTAAATTGATTTTGCCTTGTAAACTTACTTTCATAAACCAGCAACCCACACGATGTCATATTATCTTTTCATTTTCAGTCTTTTAGCCCCTTTATGAAATGTATTCAATATTAGAAAATTGTCATGAGCATCAACGTATGGCAAAAGTGCCATTTTCTGATACCTCAGCCTACATTCTTACACCACGCTCAAACATAATTACATATATCGCAAAAAACTCCGAAGCATCATAAAATTTTGTAACTAAAACAGTTTTATTTGGAACGCGAGCTATACACCTTAATGGTTCAAAATGCCTCTTGAGACTATAGAATTGAAAGTATTTTTATTTTCATTAATAAATAAATACTCTTAAAACGAGGAACACCAAAATACGAACTTGTAAAATATTTCCTACTTTATGTAAAATATTCACGGTTGTAGCGGTCACGTTTTGAGAATAAAGTTATTATTTTTCTTTTAGGGATGTAAGCGTAGTATTTCGTGTTATATATATATATATATTTATTTTTTTACTGAGTCATTTTATGTGTTATACACATTTTAATAAAATGTTTCAGCACTATTATCACGTAGACTATGAATGCTAATGTTTGAAAAGCTGAATGCTTTTAAAGTATTAAAAATTACTGATAGGAACAGCAGGATGATTGAGAAAAATATTAAAAAAGATAGAGTAACTGGAATAATTGAAAGCATAGTTATATATGGCAATTTAAATTAGGAAAAAAAGTTAATTTTATCATGTTCCGTATGGAAAATTAAGATACAAAATAAATCAAAGAATGAAATATAGGCCAGAAAAATATTTGAGAAAAAATATTGAATAAGAGTTTGAAATTAAAGTATACAAAGGAAAAATGAGTACGATTGCGACTATTTATAAACGTCGCACTGAGAAACGACCCGAGTGCTGTTGGCGAAGGACCTAATAATTTTGAACTTTGGTCAATTGACGAGGACGATACCGGAGCTGGCACCTCACTTTAAAATCTGCACACCATACCAATGGGAGGACTTGGGACCTTAACATATTTCAGGTGCACCAGCCCCGCTTCACAGCGGATTAAGTGGCATCATGGTTCGAACACATGACTGGACGAAAACCGCCGGTTGAAAGTTAGCGTATTTGACCACAAGGTTACTGACGCCTCATACAAATGAAAAAAGTGCTCCCTTAAAAATTGACTGATAAAATGAATTTCAAACACACACACACAAGAGAGAGAGAGAGAGAGAGGAAGAAAATTATTTCAAAATATAAAAAAGGAAAAAGAATCGCTTAGTTAGCATTTTCAAAGAAAAATATATTACAAGCAAACTATTGTTGTTTGTTTGGTTTTATTAACGTTGGTTTAGCTCACTTTTGACTACGAACATTTCAATTTTGAGCCTAGGTCAAGTGACGAGGCAGGCATCTGAGCTAGAATCTTCCTCTCCAAACTTTCACACCACGCCAACGAGAAGACTATCAGCTACGGCAAATTTATCGTGCTTCAGCCCCAAATATACGCCCCGGTATTTAGTGGTATCAGGGCTTGATCCCACGATTCGAGGAAAACCGTCGTTCGCGGGTCCGCTACCATGACCACAAGGCTATCGTGGCCACATACAAAGGAAAAAAAGTGCTCCCGTAAAAATTGGTGGATGAAATTAAATGATGAAATTAATTAATTTAATGAATTAATAAAATTAATAAGCTAAACGTACGAGAGAGAGAGAATTATTACAAAAATAGAAAAAAAAGAAAAAAAAAAACCTTTGGTGGTTATACCTTTTAACATTTTCAACAAAACGGTATTAAAAGCAAAATGTTGAAGCTATTTATATTCTTGTCATTATTGGTGTACGTAATACAAAACAAATACATTCTACTCAGTGAGTTTATTATGTAGTTTTTATTCCCCCCCCCCCATTATTTTCAACTGAAATATGATTCTCCATTCAGTTTGATTAATTTAACTTTTTTAATGTAGCCCTAATATATTTAGTTAACTCTAATGTTTTTTTAAAATAATATTTTCCATTAATGTTCTGTCTCACGGCTTTTTTGTCATTTCAAGACACATCGCATTCTTACACGTTCATGTTCTTTGTTGAAGATTATCGCGTAATTTCCGTTCTTTGCTAGTGATTGTTACTACATTAAATATATAGTTACAAGAAAATTAGAAAGTTAATTTAGCTTCGTTTTAGTTCTTGAATATATCCCAAAATTTTCAAAAGCCTCTTCCTAGGTATCTTATATTGCCGCGAGTACAGTAGCTCAATCGAAGTGTAGAGGGCTTGAGTGTCGTATTTCTAAATATTCTTATATAGCATTATTGAAGCACACCAAATCAGTCAGATACCTAACTCCTAATGGATAAGGAAAAGGGAATAGTGAAAAAGAAGTATGGATAATAATATAACTCCAGCTTAAGAACACCTTATCAGGTAGAAAAATGTTTCAATACTGATATTTTAATCTGACTTTTCTATCTTATCGAGAACAGAATACTTATTATATATACTAGCCCTAGCCATTTTTATTTGAATCAAACCATTTCTTCTGGTACGAAAATGCTCCATATTTCCTCTTCTATAATGATATGGGGTCACCACAATCATGGGGAAGTAGCTTTTAATTTGGAATGGTCTTTCTTCGACTCTAAATTAATAGTTGAAAGACCCGAGAGGGTCATTGTACACAAATGCTCGAGAATGCCACCTATTCATTCCGGAGGAAAGGACGTCTATTTCTCTTTGTGGTAACCCTCCCTCCCTCCCGACGACACATTTAAATAAAGTTCTCACCAAGATTGGTACAAGCACTTACACAATTTTATTGGACTTCCATCACGCTCACTTCATACTTGCGACATATACATCCCCATACAATAATTGCAATACGTAGAGCTACTAAAATCACCAGTTTTGGGGCACCAAGTTTAGGTATTTCAGTTAAGTCCAGGTCCACCAGTTTAAAGTATGTAAATTTCAGTTATATGACAGACCTCAAAGATGTGATACGTGGCACTTTTCACGAATTATGTATTTGTTTTGATAAACTTAATGTGAGTGCATCTAATAATGGTCTTCTCATTGAGTAATTTGTTTTACTCACTCCATTTAATTAATCTTTATCGGAACTTATTCTCTTATCACTATACTATCATTAGGCTTTGTTATTATTACTAAACGCAAGTAATCTCAAAATTGATAGTTTTAAGATAATTAATTAAATCGGAAATAAATATATTAATACTGTAATACTTAATTGAATTTTAATTTACTATAGTAAATGTCAGTATCTGTGAATTCATCGAATATTACTTAATTTTAAGAACAGATCGGAAAGAAAAAACGTTTAAATGATTATATAACTATTTGAATTTATATGATTAAAGCAATTTTTATTTGTACGAAAATTTGATTTCATGTCGATGCTGCTGTCTGACATTAAAATGTATTTTTTTTAAAGTAAACTAATAACCCCGCATGTAATAGCATTACATTTTCAATTTATAGATCATATTCCTGTAAATGATGTGATGTAATTGATTATTCACATCGCACTTAGATACAACACTAGGGCGACTGGAGATGGATCTCGTAATTTTTTGAACCCCGTAAGAGTGAGTTCAGTTTCAAAAATTAAATGAATAACGTATTTTAGAGGAACCGACGTTTATCTTCGTGATGGCTATTATCCAATAGAATAACAGTTATGGTTTTAACTTCATGACCGATGATGTGTCCGATGAATCATGGGATCGAGTCCTGATGCCAATAAAAATCGTTTAAAGGAGCTGATGTACATTAATTTCGACGACGAAGCTCAAATTCTTCAGGCTGGATGGTGTGGAAGCTTGGTGAGTAGGTTGTGGGTCAGTCTTCGTTCAGTTCACTTCACCATGGTTGAAATATATTCCTCAAGAGGTTATCCTTCTTTGATAAGTATGTACATTATGACCCCTGAGGTAATCTAACTATCTCTTTTTATCCTATGGGGTCTAATACATTTGATAAACACGTGTGACGTATCCCCGGGATACTCTAGCGATTATTCTCTATTTTCGACTCTCCTTGACAACTAATTTTTATCCTTTCTCCTATTTTTCTTAAGTCTAACACCGTTGCACCTCATATGGCAAATGTAGTGATATTTGGCTCTCGCCCCTTCAAAGTGCACTATCACTCATTGATTGGAATTATAATCTTGAATCGACGTTTTAATGAGTTCTTTTGACCTTGAAATTAACCGAGGGACCTCGTAATTTTCAAAGTTTCTTCTATCGTCTCTGTGGTAAAAAGATAGCCGAGTTCATAGTACTCCTATAACTACACAATGAATTCTGTACTCAATATCAGAATCCTGTGAACTATAACGCGACGTTACGTCAACATTGACACTGATAGATAGACAGTTGACATGGGTATAGTATGAGATATTTAATGTTTGAACCTCTATGATTAAGTATATAATGAATATATCGGAAAACGGCTTTATGTCATTCAACGGAAGGTATATAGTAAGAATGGCCAATCTTTTTGCAACAAGAACT
>BMAW01108181.1:0-42141 GCA_019974015.1 Nephila pilipes | reverse complement strand
CTTGGTCGATGATTCAAACTGTTTATCGCTCTTTATAAGCAAAGGATTTCTTGAAAAAGGAAAAGTGATTGGTTGGAAAGCGTTGGGACAGTTATCACCTAAGGTGATTAACAAGATGTCAGTATGTGATGGATAAAAATTTTGCAAAATGTGACACTGATATTGGACTCAGAGTTGATCAGTGTGGCCTGTGGCTTTGCCTTTGAAATCAGCGCCAACTCTTCTCTCACTTAAGTTGACAGCTCCAGTCATTTAGTATGGTCTGTAACTTATTGCTTTTGACATGCATGTATCTCATGATTACATGCCTCCTCCTTCATTTCTTATAATACTAACCCAAATTTCAAACAGACGTTTTGATATACATTCTAATCTCAGACACAAATTTATATAGTCAGATTACAATATTGGTATAATAGACTGGCTAGATCTTGTTGGATTCTGATCTGGTCAAGTATTGATAGAAGAGTCAGTAGATCATAGGCTAAGGGTTTGGAGAACCCTTATTCCTTTAATTTTATAAAATATGATTATTTTAAAGGTAATCTAATGCAGTACTTAGAGCAGGAATCAATGCCTTTCTCAGCCTCTTTGAAGAGTGAAGTAAGTATCGGTTTTATTATCACATAGCTGGATATTAATAGTTAATTGTATGCATGAGGGAGGAGTGGAGAGTCAGGGCTTATATCAGAGGTAATGCGGCCTAAGCACGCAATCCATATTGCTGTGATTTGGACGTAAAATGAAAAGAGTGATTGACAAGGAAAGGAAGGTTGAGAGCCGATTCACTGTCTGAGGTGGGGTGGTGCCTATTTAGCCCATTTCCCACCAAGTTATATACCTCATTGGAAGGGAAACAGGATTCCTCCTTGGGTTCTATGATTCCCTTAATTCCTAAAGAAGGTAAACCTGGGATGAACCCAGGCACAAGATGATATTCCTTGAGAAACAATCGCATTTGATTGGTGTTTATAACATCTCATAGAGCAACATGGAGATATTGACAGACCTCTGAATTTTGAACCTTGGTCCAGGGTAGCCAAGGGAGAATTGCATAGCGGCCACCTCTCTCCAGAGCTACCACCACGCCTGCAGAGACTTAGATCCTCAAAGTTTGTGCGGCAGTCCCGCTGCGATGGTCTCAGTAGCACAGGACTTGGACCATTCATTTGAAGACCATGACCATTCAATACCTTGACAAAATAAGTACTGTTAGCACAATGCTCCAGAGCCTTCAATTCTTATGAATTATATCTGTGAAAATTAGATAGAATACAGTATAAGTTGTAATGAAGATTTTTCAGTGGTTTGTTTCTCTCTGTTCTTGATTCTAGATATTCCTCGATATACTTTCGTCAAAGAGAGCAAATTTGAAGTAAGCTGGTGTGCCCACCATGAATTCCTTTAGATATAATACAAAAATAAAGATGCAGATAAAATTTGGGTTTATCTATCATTAAGACCCTTCGGAAGAATGAAGAAACTAGAGAACTTTTCAAAAGCCTTATTAATTCTGAAGGAATTTATTTCCTGATGCCCATGCATTAATGAATGACCGACATCATTAAAACTGCAAATATAACATTCAGTTTTTGCCAAAATAAATATGCAATACTAGAATGAGTGCTCAGGCATATAATTATTTGTCTGGTGGACAGATTTTACATTTACTTATGAATGAATATTCTTAATGAATATTATAATAATATAGAAACATTGATCAATATATCCATTGCCTTTTGTGTTATGTGTCATCCGCCATTACTGTACAGTTCTACCCCGGCCCGTTGGCACCAAATTATACTGTAGATGAAATATTTACCTGATTAGTCCTTAGAAGCCTTGCGATGATGAACTTGAGCCTACAATAAAACGCCTTGTGTTATCCATTATGATCTCTCCCAGAGATTGGACAGCCTCCCAGCACTCCAGGCTTTTGTAGTTCTATCTGGGAGGCTCACTGCTCAAGTCACTGCATTGTAATCTAGACACCCCAGGATCTGCCAATGGCTTCTGTCCTGACCTAGGGATTCCTTCACTTTTAGATTTAATGCAAGTAGAATGTTTGTATTTTACTTGAACATGTCTCCCTCATTTATCTTCAAATGGATGTTTTTAAGTTCTTAATTGCAATTCATTTCTATATCCTCCTCAGTTGGATCAACTTTGAACCATAAATTTTAGAAGAATTTGTATC
Source organism: Nephila pilipes (assembly GCA_019974015.1). NCBI lineage: Eukaryota > Metazoa > Arthropoda > Arachnida > Araneae > Nephilidae > Nephila > Nephila pilipes. Next base: position 39,944 of record BMAW01108181.1, on the reverse strand, counting down.
AATCAGTTCAAATATGAAAATGCTGCAAAATTTTACAAAATTATTTTAGTTCTATATTTGAAATTAAAGTATGAGACAATTGGGATGAAAATGTTATCATAATATTTATTTGATATTTTCTTAATATTTAATGCTAAAATGGGTAATTTCTATAATGAATTGGCATGTGGGCATAATATAGATTTTGATCATAGAATATTCCTCTGTCAAGACTGTTTATGAGAATCCTTATTTCAGGAATTCTCTCATTCCTTTTTGTTTCTCTCTCTGTCTCTTTGCTCTTGTAAAATAGTTTTACTGATTTAAGGACTGGCTGCTTACAGAGCTCACTTGATTTTCAAGAATGTTGTCATCCTGGTAAGGGAGTTATAGTTTTCTTGTACATTTGGATTCTAGGGAGATTTTAGGGTGGACATATTACAGTGATATAATTATATTCCATTTTAATTTTCAGTTGTAGAGGCAGATTCTGCTTTCCATATCCTTAAATATATCTACATTTTAGTGCATTCAATTCTGCCAATTAAAGATATCATTCAGGCTGAATATACCGCAATTCTATAGATTTCTCTTATTGAGTGATTAGAAATATTAATATTTCAAAGGCAGCCTGCAATTCAAGTGAGTGGGAAGGTTGAGTAGAGAATTAATAATGTTATAGAAAGCAAGAGTTTAGGCAGCAGCATGTTTAATAGCTTTTTATTACATAAAATAACAAAATATAACTGTAGCGACGCCTGGCCGCATAATTTCTCAAAACACACTGTTTTACATATATAAGCTGGATACAGAATGTTCACTAAAATCCTTTTTCAGAACTGCATCAATGATGATAAAATGAACTAATTCTAGGTTACCAAGAAGCCTTTATTTAACCAGCCTTTTTGAGTGTTGTTTAGTGTCTCCTGCAGACCATATAGGACTGGGAGGATACCAATGATAGACAAATAGGCCTCCATGTGCTGTCATAAAACGTGGCTTTAGTGCAGCTCAACTAAAATTCAAAATATTTACCACAATTTAAATTCCCTCTGAGCATAGATATACATGCAGCCTTAGAAACTTTGCCCACATTCTTTCCATTCTTCATTCAGCCTGCAATCAGCCTTCGTAAAAATATAGATTTGTTATTATACTAATACCTTGTTCAGACCTCATTAGATACAGATTCCAGTAATTGGTGCATTTCAATTCTAGGGCTTCTTCCAAACTAGACAGAAAATATACATGCAATTTGGATAGGTATTCAGTTCAATGTGATCATTCATTTCATAATTATACATGCAGCCATGAAATAATTCATACATATTTTGATATTCTCTTCATATAAATATGGCTATTATTGTTATACTGAACACTTAAACCTCAATGTAAGCTGATAGGATTCAGTCATTAGTGCATTTCATTAGAACTGTAACTAACATTCAGACAGAAACCAGCATTTCAGTTTGGGTGGTTATTCAGGATTCGATGCATGTTCATTCTGTTTGTCTCCATAGCATGACAGAGCTGATTTTGAGTGAAATCATTAATTTATTAGGTGGACATCAGCAAAATATTAATTGCATTTGAAGCTAATTAGGCCTTTATTAATTAATATTTTGTAAGATATCCTTTTGGTTTCTTTATGTACCCTCCATCCCTCTCCACTCTGTCTTCTCCAAACCAGACTAAGCTCAGGCCAGCCAGGAGTGGTCTGTTCTCTGATAGTGGGCTGCTCAGGCTGCTGTCTGCCTGAGAGTATCTGCGATCATAATTAACTGCAGAATTAAAAGACATGTAAGCAATTTTCTTAGACAAGTTCAGGCTTTTTGGAAAACGTCAAAACCAGCAATTCTTTAATTTAATCATTTGATCAATGTGATAGCAGAATGGTTTTACAAATAAATGGATGAAAGTTAATTGTTTGCTTGAAACATGGAAAATTAGAGATTAATGAGATGCAGAAGATCAAGTATTTCCATAAATCAGAAAATCGATTGATTATGGAAATGCAAAACTATAGGTATAAAATTTAAAAATAAGTACGTATCTTTTGCCATGGATTTTGGATCGACATTATGAAATGTAAAACATTTAGCCTCTGTAGATTAATTAAATCCAAGAGTTCCGTTCAAGTTGACCAATCATCATCTAAAGATTTATGGAGTTCAGTTTCTTATTATCTACCCAATTAGAACATTAGTTTTCTACACTGTAGGTCAGATTTACCTTGTTCCAATGAAGGAATAAACAAAAACTATCAAAATAAATGCATTTGACTGTAGGTTATTTTCTGAAACTTAAGGTGTATCTCTGCAGATTTTGCAGTAACAAGTGCTTATGAGGTTAGTGGATGGTTGGATGGAGGCGTGCAATGGTTGTGGATGGTTGGTGGACAATCTCTCATATTCTATGTCCCTGGCATAAAAATGGCATGGCATATAAAATCAAAATAAAATAGAAAAATGGAAAGTGAATGGAGTGAATGGAAAATTTAGCTGGAAAATGAAAATGGCAATAATGAATGGAAAATGGAGTAGAGTGAAAGTAGATGAGAAAATATAAAAATGGAAAATGGAGTAGATGGAAAATATTATTATCAATACCCTTCTTTATTGTATGGATGTCTATCTGTTCTCTATATACTTCTTATTATGTATGTATCAATTATTGTGGTGCGTAGACAGTACGCTACGCTGCGCTGAGCCGCTATCTCTTATGCGGTATCTGCCTCGCTACCTCTCTGCCAGCGCTGTCTTGTTGCGGCAATGTTGTGCCGTTGGCGGTGCTGCGTGCTTCTTTGTCGCTGGCTGTATAACATCAGTAGCGGACGTGACCAGGTGGCTATGAGCCTTCTTAATGTTCTTGCGGACGGTTTGGCAATGTTGCTGTTCTCGGCGGGCGACGCGTGCGTTGACGGGCATTGCTCATGCTGGCGCTGGTTGTATGGTGCGCATGCCGTGAACCTGTACTGTTGCCGTTTGGCGGTGCGTTGGTGGCGCTGGCTGCCGTGCGTTTGGTGGCGGCGACAGACGACAATCGGCGACGCCGTGTTCTCGCGTTTACTGGTTGTCTTCGCGACAGCATTTCTTTCTTGTAGCGCATGGTGGTTGTACGCTGGGCGACGCGCCGGCGAACAGGCATCGGGCGTGGTGGCGTCGACGGATGGGCGACGAACGGGCGTATTGCGGTGGGCAGCAGGCGTATGTCGGACATGATCGGGCAGGCGGCGACAGAAGGCGTGACGTATGGCGGACATGACGCATGTAACTCTTATATTCGCGCGACCGCTGCTGTAGTGGCTGGACGGCGGACGACGGGCTGGGCATTGGCTGGGCGCTGATCGCGGTGACGCGCCAGCGTACTTGTGCCGCAGCATAACCGACAATATCGCCTGCTGCCATTCTGCCGCCATGACAACGCTGGCGCCGGCTGCTGTTGCGGCGTACCGGTATATGACAACCGGTGTCGTCTATCTGCCTCTGCTCTTGCCGTGCTATATTCATGCCTGCGTGACATTTGGCGTGTCGACAGGCTGCCGCTGCCTGAACAGTTGCTGGTGCGTTTATCAGCGGCATCACCATGACACCTTCGCCGTACTTCTGCTGGCTATGGCTATACCGCTTCCAACGCTATCTTCTGTTATACCATACGCTTCCTTCTATCTGCCTCATCTTCTGCTTGCGTATACAACGTAGCGCCATGCCGTACTGCTATCGCCGTTATCTTGCTGTCTGCTTCTTTGCAGCGAACGCTGTGGCGCAGACAGGCGACGCCTGCGTAACAACGCAACGGCGTTGGCACGACGCGTAGCGCCGACGGTGGCGCTCGCGCGTATATCGCGCCGCAACGCCTCTGCATGCTCTGCCGGCGACAGCTAATTCTTCTGGCCTCGGCTATGCCGCGACTGGCCGACACCATACCATCACTTTCTTAACGCCGTACGCCAGTAGCCGTATGCCGTACTCTGTAACACCAGCGTGCTGTAACTCACGCGTCGTCGGCAGGACGTAACGGCGCGTTCTGCCGCTGCCAACCTCTGCCGCCTCGACGTGTGTCGGCGGATCACGCTGCACTGCGCGTTAGACGACCATCGCGGACACGCCTTCTGCCGCGGCGCGTATGCCCTGCTGCCAATATCTATACCGACGCTGTACGTACTCTTATCACCTCTGCCTGCGCTGGCTGCGGGTATGTGTATGCTCCTGCTGCCAGCATGCGTACCGTAACGCATAAACGCGTATGACGGCGCGGCGACGCCGGCGCTATCTTGCCTGCCTCTGCCGCTGCTACTCGCACCTTCTACTATGCATGCTGGCTACGCAACACCGCAGCAACCTCTACTATCTTTACCGCTGCGCATATAAACGCTGTAGCGTACGCTGGCGTACGCCTGCGTATGCGCATTCTTGCTCGGCATCGTTGCTATGCGTATACGCCTGCTAAACATATCGCTCTTCGTACTACATAATTCTCTGCTGCCGCTTTATGCCGTATGCGTAGTCTTTATCCTTCGCTGTACCTATTATGCGCGTTCTTCGCTGTGGCACCAGCTGTAGCAACAACATGGGTGGAAAATTATTAATTAAAATCATATGGCAAATTATTAAATGAATCAAAGTAAGTCACTCAGCTGGATCTGCAAACTCACTTGCACTTCATTGCAGCCCACTTGCAAACCACTTGTTTCATTTAAGATTCAACTTCAAGGATATTCCCTTCATCAAAGATATGCAACCGAATTAGAAGAGTGTGTTTCTGAAATTATATTATATTTCAAATATAATACATATAGGGTTCATCGTGTGTGGCTGAGTAAAGCCAGGTTAGTTAATGCTTATTGTGTTGAAAATAAATTTTTCCAAAGTTTTTACTTAAGAGATATTTTTGTTTCATAAGATAAGGGTTACTATTGAATAAGAGTAATTAACTAATGCTTAATTCTAGTTTTTATTAAAATAGCCTGCTCTCTGTATGCTTATTGCGTACATCAGCTGCTTAAAGATGGCTAGTTTTCATATTTTTGTAGATTATACTTTTCCCCCTTATGTCCTCATTCATGGTACAAAATGGTTTTCTATGGGACGTTTCTGTAAAGAATATAGAGCTCTAGGGCAACAGAAATGCTATCGTTGTAAGACTTGACGAATATATTGTAGTAGATTACGTTAATGCTTACAGATATCTCAGATATTCATAGTTATTATTCGGATGTCTTTAAATTAATAGTTTACGGTTATAAAGGAACCGGTTTTGCTTATAGCGAAATAGGTTTTAAGTAAGGATTTTCTAGTTATGTATTAAAGATTGATGGGAAGATATTAGTTTTGTCTAATTTACACATTGTAGTTAAATCAGTTGTTGTTTTGTATACGCAGGTAATGGCAATATTTCCATCTATTTCTTATTTTCTTTTGAGCTACCCTTAATGTGTTCATAATTAGATGGATGATTGCGATTTTCTATCAGCTTTAGGTTAATTTTCAAGACCAATTATATGTACATTTGTTCTCTTTCTCCTTCAAATGAATCCTCCTGTTTTCCTTCTAAAATGGTGTAATAGAATAAAATCAAATATTTTCAGTTACAAAGATTTTCTATTTTAATATTTTGGAGTTCGTTTGGTGCTTCTCTCGCGCATAATGGGGTTTAGCAAAATCCGCATAGCTGGATTCGCGTCTCTCCTGTGAGTGCTACTTTTACCTTTATGTCTCCCATTTGGTGTGGTGGGATTAACCATTTATGATGGTCGCTATGGAGAAGTATTTATTGTTCTGAAATCTAGCGGTTAAGAGTTTGTTTGGATCTGCGATTGGCTCATTCTACATGGCTGGAAAATTCAAAGGCGTCCGTCTGCCAATGTAGTGGCTAAATCAGAAAAGGTTGTTAACGTAGAATCTTGTTTGGTAACCTACCTATGGAGAATTATCGTTTTCTATTCTGTGAGTTGATTTGATCTATTTTATATTTCCTAATTCTGGTAATTTATACTATATTTGACCTGAACAATTCTTATTTATATTATGTTATACTATATATATTTTTAGTTTTAGTTCTTGATTTATATTTTTATTACACTGCATATGGCGTTCTTGTTTTTGTGTAATGGGCTATTTATTAGTTTATACTGCTTGGTGCTAATTTGTTTTTAATTTGTAGTTTATATTACTTAATTCTTTGCTTTTTTTAGTTTAATTATTTTAGTTATTACTCGTTCAATTAACACCAAAGGAGAGCGCTCGTGGGCGGTAGTATGGTAGGACTTCCTGGGTACTGGTTTACTTTCACGTTTTGTCTCTTGGTCATGGATTTCATGCCATATTTTCTTGCTGTACTTTCCACACGTTTTGGTAGTTATGTTATATAAGTTTATTTATTGGAAAGATACTTATATTTTATTTTAAATATATTTTATAAATCTGAGTTATATTTATTTAAGTTCTATTGTTTTATTAAGATGGATCCGCCTATATTCAATATTTTAATCTTTTGCCTTGTACGGTTTTAATCTACGTTTTTGTCTTTCAGATAGATTCGGCATTTTTAAACATTTTCACCATGTCCCATTTGAAGATGTTTTCCATGGATTAGTAGCTTTTGTTCATGGACCGAACCACCATCTCGGTCCAAACCAGACTACTACGAGATTCGTTTAGTAGTTCAAAGATGCGCGAGAATACACTTCGTTGGGACTTTGCCAGGAATTTTGAGTTTTATCTAAAGAAAACCAGTCTGTCATTTGAAGTTTTCATATGAGTTTAAAGGGATAAACTGTGACTTTCATCAACCTGAGAATGAATCTTTTTGGAGACTAAGAAAAGGAAGATTTTCTAAAGAAATATTTAAGGATTTTTAATCAGAAACAGCATTAAATATCACAAAGGTGGGATTTTGTGCCAGTTGTTTATGCTGTTCAAGGAGTTTATTCATATATTTATCATGCCAGGTAATAGTAATGAAGAAATCTGCTTTTGAATAAATGTCGACAGAATTTATCACTTCGTTCTAAGAACACAGGCCAGAGTTGAAAGGGTGCTTTTATCCAGTTTTAATTCAAATTCACCTATTAGTTTAGGTTCTTCGCATCATCGGAAATGCGAGCACCCCAAGGTTTGTTCATTCGCAGACCTCACTTTAATGTGATTCATGATTATAGTTGCTGGGAACCGTTCAGGTGTCCGGCAGATCTATGAGCTGAGCACAACCATGGCGAGCCCTTTACAGTATTTAAATTGGTGTTAGATTATCCCCGACTGTGTTGGAGCTGTCATTGCTGGCAAAGTGGAAGAATTCCTCGAAAAATTTGTCAATACTAAACAAATTGGGTCACATACTTCTCTTCGATGAGCGATTATGGTTTGAGTGCAGCCCGCAGGGTTGCAAAGGCTTCAATTCTGATGATCCTAAGATAATCGATGACAAGAATCAAGAGAGCTTAATTACTAGAAGAATATTTTATCAGGAATGGTGATGTTTTAGAGATTTCTTTCTTTTATTTTGGTACAAAAATCGGAACAGGATGTATTATAAATGAAGATGATTATTGACTAGAGGAACAAGTATTTCTGCTATTTGGAGATTGGATTTTTAAATTGTAGTCAGATAATTGGTGTTTTCTCAGATTTAGAATATAATTAATGGTTTTTCTTTTCAATCAATAAAGGGTCGCCATGTAATCTCGTTGCTGCTTTTGTTCCATCGAAAGCAATCGCGGCACCCACTTGGAAAAAACCTTTTTCACTTCACTTCAAAAAACCTTTTTCCTGGTCCGATCGACTTAAAATTTTGACACGTTTCAAGCAAAGGTTAGTACTCTAGAAAGACCTGGTTACTGGTTTACTACGAGCGCCATCTCTGGGCTAGTCTCGGGAGTTATTGATCGATGTGTTAGTAGAGGGCCATCTTGTGGGGAAAGGCAGAATTATGTGAAAATACCAATTATGTTTGGTTAGTTTAAGTATACAGTCATGCCAGTTGTTAGTTATATCAGATCACATGCTATTAATTCTCATCATTTCCGCTAGTGTCTTCTAGAAAATAACTTATATACTGCAGTACACTGTTTTAGCTGCAGAAAAGTTTTGACGCTATTTTTTGAGCTTCCAGCAAAAAAACGAAATTTTCTTCAATGGAAGTAAATGTCCTTTGGCTGAGTTGCAAAACTATGAGTGGTTATGGAAGTTATCATTTAATACATATTTTGATTTATAAAGTCGTATTAAGTTCTTTGGAATTACCTATATATGTTATGTCTCTTATTCTAAGTTTTTAGGATAAAATCATATCATTAATTACAGATAAAATACTCAGTTTCATTATATGCACCAGTTATTGTGTTTCTTAAATGAGATATATGTACTATTTACTAAAAATGTAAGCTTTAACATGTAATGAAAATAAACTGAAAATAAGCCAGATTGGTGTTCCTCGCTGACCAGAGTTTACGGACTCATGCCTTACACCTCTCTTGTTCTACAAAGCTGTCCTAGGCTATATTGGTACATTTGTTTTAAATATTGTGGCTTTATTATTCTACCTATTATCATCCATAATGCAATTAAATGTTATCAATTTTAACTAATTGTTTAAACAAGTCAGGTACCGATGCATCTTTGAAAACTTTACGATCACGTCACTGTATGTCATTTTAGTATTTAAATTATATTGCATTGCATTGTACTATGTATCATATATTTTTAGTGCAAATTCTGTTGAGAATTTTATTTAACAGTGTAATCTCTTAAAAATTTATATCTCTTTCGTTCACACTTATAATTAATGCTTCCTGAACAGTGACAGACGCGACAAGAACAGAGTTTAGTGTCAGTCACCGGCGACTGATGTGATTGTAAAAAAATTGCACGTATAGTGATTCGAATGACTAACAAATGGCACCGTTTCCAAAAATGAACTTGATACTGAAGAACTCAGCGAGCCAGAAGGTGGTTTAACCGCCAGAGGATGACGGCACCGCGAAGAATTATGTAATCACTGGAGAGGATGGAATGACAAATTTTATACATGTTTATTAGGGATGCTATACTATGTTTTAATGGGATGTTACGGATGTTTTGTACGTAATTTGTGGTGGGTTCGTAAAATGTATGTGTTTTGTCAAAAAATGCATAAACCTGCGATACCGATACAAAGTGACAGATTATTCCAAACTACACGAATACCTAACACTATTATGACAAGGTGCTTATTTTAAACTTACCTGTATCAGAGTGTGAAGCCCCTTCTTCGTTATTTAGGTTCTGATTCATCCAAACTCATAGTCAGATCTTTAGACTATATTTATTCTGTCTAAGAATAATCAAAAATAAATGTTCGGGGAGCGGTAACTAACTCCCATCCAAAACAAAGACTATAACTGAAAATTCCACTTATATGAATAATAACAGCAAGGCTGGATCCGAGTCAGAAATAATAAGTGAATCAGCTATCCTGCGATCACTAAACTTTCTTGCACCAATATTGTATACATTATAATCACTTCTATCATAACTTCTATCTTCTGTCAGAGCTTTGACACGTCAAATTTTTGAATCCCATCATTTTTTATTCACAACAATTCTACATATAAAGTAATTTTTATTTACGTAAGTCACAGTTTATTCATAAGGTGAGGTTCTCAAATAAAATAGCATCATAAATTACCCAAAAAGTTAGTTAAAGGAAAAATATGAGTAAGAAACCGTTACAAAGGGACTTCAATCTCAAAGTTTTAACATAACCCAACCATAGTTTCTATAAGCTAATTAATTGTTAACATTAATGTAAACAATCCGTGTGGTGTTTAATCCAATTAGAATTCCTTAATTGACATTTTCTTATTTATTCACAAACGCACACACACTTTTCCGCTAACAATGAGAGATTTGTACATATTTGTACATGTTGAAAAGAACACACCCAAGGAAGAAAACGAACATCGCAACATTAACACAACTACATTTTTTTCCCAACATGGTGATGAACTACAAGCTTTGGAACACTGCTCACTGTTGCCATAATGTGTTTGAAAAACTTATATATAAAACAAAAACAATAAATAAGAACAAGCATCAATAATCTTTTGCATATTTTTAAAATTAGAGAAACTACATATATAAAAAATAGTAATAAAGTGAAGTAATATCGTCTGCCTAAAAATAAGACGAAGTAAACTATTCAAAACAATGAATTTACGAATAAGAAAAAAATATATATATAAACATAAGAATTACGCGAACAATTAATATTTTCTCTACATTATTCTTAATTTTATTATTATTCCAAACATTCCTTATTACATAATAAATATATAACAAATAGAAAAATGAAATGAAACAAATAATGGAATAAAATAATAATTTAAGGCCCCACATGTTTTGCATCTGTTTGAGCCGACTCTGTGCGAAGGAATCAATTGAGTTACAACTTCACTGTTTGTCAAGCAACGTCAGACACCAACATACCCTCCTTCCGTTCCATCCCTCTGTCTCCTTCGATGCAACTTAACCTTCATCTATAACGCTTCTTCTTTCCAACCGCGACACCGAGTCCACACAAGCATGTCACAACATGTTAAACTCGACAACTTCTGACACAATCCTGGATGTCTTTCCGCAGGGAGACAAGTGTCCAGCGATGACACGTGCAGATACATCACCTTGATTGATTTTTGCCTTTCCCCCTAAACACGGTGTCAACTCCACGGTGATGGATGATTACTGGTGGCACACTCGCTGACCAATGGTAGGAAGGAAGTGGATGCGTGTGATGGTGTTTAGGGAAGAAGAATGATGCGATGTCATTTTGGTAAAAGTAAAAGATAGAAAGCGAAATATTTAAAATCAGTAAATGGTTTTGCAAACTGCAGGCTGTGTCTTTGTCTGAGGTTAAATAATAGAATACTAGTTAAATGAAATAGTGTTGGATTAAAAAAAAATTTCTAATATTAATATTGCTTTATAAGTTTTCTATACCCTATGCTGCCAAGGTTCTTAGTCCATGGTTCGTTGAAAACTGGTGCTCGGAAATGTCAATTCGAATGTTCCCCGAACAAATTAAATAATCGTTTGCCTAAAAATATTACAAAAAAAAAAGAATATTAAAAATAAAAGAGTAATGAAAAAAAAAATTCTATGCAAAGTTTTGCAAAGAATAGATTTAGCCACCTAAAGTGTGCTTTTTTATATAATTATTATTAAATTACTCAATTAAATATAAGAATTAAAGTAAACGATGAAATATCGAGAAATGGACAATAGTAAACTTAAAATTAAAGGAAACGATAAATAATTAAATTGAATATTATATCAGCTATATGTAATTAAAATAAAAGGAAACGATAAATTATCAAATTGAATATATATAAGCTAAATGTAATTAAAATTAAAGAAAATGATGAACTGGTTATTGAATATTATATCAGCTACAAGTAATTAAAACTAAAGCAAACGATAAATTATTAAATGAAATATGTTTAAGCTAAATATAGTTAAAATTGAAGCAAACGAAAAAAAAAATAAAAAAAAAAATAAATAAATAAAAAAAAAAAAAAAAAAAATTGAAAAATTATCTGGTACACCAAAAGTGATCCACCTAAAACAATAAGCCCCTTAGGTGGCTAATGCATAATTAAAAATTGCCTTAAGATAACTAAAAGACGCTAAAATGATTCAATATTGCATTTTTTTTTTATTTTGTTGTTAAAAATAGAGGGCAATCGTTGAATGGGTAAATGTATTACTTATGAGAATTCGGTAAATAGAACGTAAGAATAAATTCTAAAATTACAAGTATTTTTTTAAAATTCATAAAATTTAAATTTTGAAATTATAACTATTTGCAGTGTATATAATGTTATTTTAAAAGGTGCTTTGCAGAATTTTAAAATGATAAGCGTAGTAGATTCTAAGTAAGATGTATGTCTAATGTTAAGTGATTGATTTTCAAATGCAAATATCGCAATTAATAATTAATTACTCTTACACAATTACTTATGTTTATAAATGTGATTTCCATTATATAAACAAATATATAGATATACAGATATCTCAGATATGGCTTATACCAATTTTAATTTAAAAAGAAAATGAGGGTTCTTTAAGCTTGGCGTAAAATAAGTTCATCTTTCTTATCGATAGAGTCTAGGGTATTTTAAAAGAAAAATCATTGGTATTTTAAACTTAAAATACACTACGGATGTGAATAATTATGTCACGTATTATATATACAGAGATCGAGTGATATTCAAAACCACGCAAATTCCGTCATAATTATCAGGGGAAGGATCCACCCATTCACTTCGTTTTCTTTTCTCTTCAGTCATAGTTGAGAGAAGTGTCCTTTCTTTCACTGAGCTCTTGTTTTAAGAAACGTTGGACCCCCTTTCTTTAAATCTAATAGATCCCGAAGCCACTAAAGACCCATTGTGCAACGAGGCTGATGCTCGTTAAACCTGTTGATGCTCCAAGTCCTCCAATTATCGTGGAGTAGAAGTTTGGAGAAGTAGCTGCTAGCTCTCTGGTTTCTTTCTCGTCACTTGACCGAGGCTTAATATTAGGAGGTTCATCACCAATAGACCTCGTGTTGCTTCTCAGTGCGATTTTAATAAACAACCATAATCACATTTCTGTCTGGATTACAATTTAAATAAGTGTTTGAATCTAGCACCAAAAACTTTTAATTACCAATCACTCTCCCATTACTAAAAGCAAAAAAGTGTGTGTTGTTACAAATTATTCATTCATTTATCCTATAGCGTTTGAAAAATTGGAAATATTTTATAAATAAGTTATTGTTCCCTTTGACAGGTAAAACATATTAATTTAGCACTGTAGTATATGGTAGATAATCTAAGAAACTCATTTTGTATAAGAGAAAAATAGACTAATTTATTTGTGAGTTGTAAAATTAAATATGCCTTATCTACTCTCTAATGAAGACATAATGTAATATTAACGTTGGGCCATTTGTCTATATGATGATGATGATGATAGTTTTATTAACACCACTATTAAAAGCAACCTGAGGGCTGTTGGTGACGGACCTCGTTATTCGGAACTGCGGTCAAGTGACAAGGACGAGACCAAAGCTGGTTGCTCTCTCACCAAACTTCTACACCATGCCAATGGAAGGACTTGGGGCCTCGACAGAATTAACGTGTATCAACCGCGCTACGCGTGTCCCCTTTAGTGTTATGAGGACTCTCTCGAATTCACTGAAATAGCGCGACCGTGGGTCACGATAATGACCATTAGTTTACCGTGGCTCTATATGTTCATTTTTTAAAAAAAGCACCGAGTTCTATTCTAAAACATTTGCGAAGACAACCTTAAAAATCGACTCCTATTCTCATGGATTAGTTTTTATATACATACCTATAATATATATATGTATAGAATTTATTTATGAAAAAACCCAATTCTATTGAAAAAAATATTAAAGGAAAAAAAAATACGTGCTTATTTCAACGAAATGTAAATAACAGTACATAATTAAAATTGTATTGTAACATAAATTATTGTAACATACAAAGCTAACTCTTGTATTTGTATGATGTTATTATATTTTATGTACGTTTCATATGTTCCAATTTGTTTTCTATGCTTTTACCTTGAATTTTTAATAGTTGGGAACATTAATTAATAATTAGAGAATTAATTTTGTGTCTGGAACTTTTTTTCTTTAGTAAATATTCTCTTAAGGATCAGCTCTTCATATTTAATACTTTATAGTTTTCCTGATATTGTTATCATTTAAACAAATCAAAAATGGAACTTCACAATAATAAATAATGATTCTGACATTTGAATAACCTCTCGTGGAAAAAACATAAGTAGAGTTATGATATTTTCTTCTCCCTTTCAGCTTATTAAAAGTGATACAAAACCCGTTTATGGAAAATAATATTTCATATGATTTTTTCTTTGCTCAACTAAATCTTATTTTTTCCGTGCAAATGTTTTTTTTTAAAAAAAAAAAAAAAAAAAAACCCACCTTTCAACTGCCATTTTGATCTAATTTAGAAGCTTCCAATTATAATAAATGAATACATGTGGCAGTCTCGTTAAGTTTCATTATTACTAAGAAATAACCATGATATCTGGATAAAATTTAATCTGCATATTTATTGATTCTTATGTGCATCTTGAGCTAAATTACAGCTATTGACATAGATTTGTTTGGGTTCAGGAAACCGTAGATTGAGGTAACCTTCAGTATAAAGAAGGGCATGTACATTAAGTTCTATAATGACGACATTCGAAATATTAAGAAACACTGGAATTCATAACTGAGGATGATGACTGTGGGGAAGAGACTTAAGAATAATTAATAAAAATTAAGTTTCTATCTCTATTATTTTTAGAAACAATTAAAACTTTACAATGCCTCGGGAAAATAATTAAAATTTTACAATATACTGTGGGTTACTTTAATCTACGGCTTTCGGATATCAAAAAATAAACAGTATGAACATGAGGATCAATTAAAGTGGAGAATAAATTTTATCCGCATATCTCGATTATTTGTTACAGTAATAATTAAACTTTAACTATCCCCTATATATTGTATAGGAAAAAAAGTAAGCATCAAATGATATATTTTTTTCTTTTTCACTTTTATTTGTTCTTCGAATTTTCAGATGTCTATATTTTTATTATAATTGTTGTAATTATTCTTTCTTAATTTCCCTTAAAACAGAATTTTTAAGGTATAGTTACTTAAGTTGATGTTCATATTAACCTACATGAAAAAAAAATACCATTGAATATTTTTTGCTCATTAGTTTTCCTAAATTTGTATGTATTTTGCTACATTGATTGATTGATTTTATGGGATAAAAGACCAACAAAGGCTATTAACCTCTTTTGCTTCATTATTATTTATTTAATATGAAGTACAAATAAAAATATCTAACTTAAAAAAGAGTATTATCCGCAATAATTAATTCCACATTTTCACCATCGAACGCAAAAACAAATAAATAAACCCCAAACGACTTTTTTTCTTCTTTTTACATTCAATTTTTCTTCAATATATGCTGGCAACACTCTACGTGTTGCTCTGCAAACGACACGATGACGACTGCTAAGCCGGAAAAGGCGCGGCGTTATTGGAAAAGCAATTTTCCAACTTTTACCGCATCGGACACGTTCCAGACATTGATAGAGGTCACAGTGGAACACAAAAAACATCTGCCTAACAGGGATGTTTGAAAAGTGTTCGCAGTAATCCCCCAATCAAGTTGGAAAAGAATTTATTGATTCCAACTGACGACTTACGATGAAAAAAAAGTTTATCTGCAGTCAGACTGTCATGTTGGAGTAGAAGTCCTTATTAACCTTTTCTTGGCTCGGCATTAAAGAATCTCGATGTTTGTCGGAATGAGTCGTGTTTGTTCGGTGGTATTGGGGTGTTTGCCAGATGCTATCGATTTGAAATTTCGATAGAAGAGGACAAATTAGGAAAATAGAAGTAATAAAAAAAAGTGCAATTCGAGTTCTCGGAAGAGTTTGAATTAAAAATACTAAGAAGAGTTTGTGTTTGTACAATGTTGCAAATTGGAAAAGGTTTAAGATGGTGGTTATGCAAAGACGGAAAGAAATGTTTGATTGGTTTTTTATTGAATGGTATTTGATGAAATGTTGAATGGAAAAGACGTAATTAAAAAGGAAGCTGTAAACCTCAAAAAAAATTAAAATAAATTTAGTTCTTGGGAAATGAAGATTAGTTAAGAGTTGGAACAGAGTTAGTGAAGTTTTTACGTCAAAAAAAAATAAAAATAAAAGTTTTATAGATAATTTTTTGTGTGTTGTACTACATATTTATTTTAATATATTCAAGTTCTCAATGACAACTTAGACGATGCGTAGTAATAGCGTTCGTTTAAAATATAAAAATCTTGGCATTACAGAGCTTTTGTTCCAATTTTGAAAGTTCTTACAAGTCGCAAGTTAAATTAGATAAAATTCTTAAATTACTAATAAATGTGACAAAAAGAATCAGCCCAGTTCTATGGCAAAGTATTTCTTTGAGTTCCTAAAATTTGAGTTTCTCTCTTTTTGAAAAATCTAAAGAATTTCAATTTAAAAAAAAAATAATAAGAGCAATATGCGCTCTGTGTACTGCTATAATACTAAATTATCTATTATACTACTATAATACTGCTATAATATTAAATTATCTATTATGTAAAATGTATTTTTTCGATACTCTGATTTGATGGTTATCGATCAACAAAGATGTATGCATAACTAAAGTTTTTTTTGAACTTTCAAATTTCACGAGTAAAGCGGCTTTTAATGGACGATGAAGTGATGTGATTGCTTATTAACGTCTCACTCATAAGCAGCACGAGGACTATTGCGACGGATCTTGCAATTTTGAATCCCTATCAAGTGACGAGGATGACACCTGAGCTAGAAAATCCCTCTCCGAAATTTTTCACACTGCCTTCTGTAACACTTAGGATCTCTATTCAAATTTAACGTGTATCAGCCCCGCTACCTGGCAGATCTTGAATGGTATCAGACTGAAACCAACGATTTGATAAAAACAACGCCAGCTGCGAATCCATGATCATAACCTCTAGGCTACCACGACCGCCGTTTCAGGAGTACTGGAATTTATAAGCGAATATAAGACCTTGAAAAGAATTTCTCTGTTCACTGGAGCAGTGTTAAGTAGCTGTATCCTGACATACCGATAAATTGGAAATTGATGCTTCCGAAAAATACTGTTTGATTTGACTCAACTGAACAGTTATGTGTAAACTTAGGAGCATATGCATTATTTTAAAATTTGTATTACTGTATGATATTTAGGGCCGCTGTAGCCTAAGGTTAATGGTAGCAGGATTGCAACCAGCGGTCGTGGGCTCGATCCTTGATGACTCTAAAGACCCGCAGTATAACCGGGGTTGATGCACGTTAAATCTATCGGACTCAAAGTTCTCCGGTGATGGAGTGTGTAATTTATCAGAGAAAGGTGCCCGCTCTGGTGTCATCCTCGTCTCTTGACCAAGGCTAAAAATTACGAGGTCCATCGTCAACAGCCGTCGTGTTGCTTCTAGGCGCCGCTTATAAAAACCAAAACAAACCAAAGCTTTGTAACATTTAAAATAATCTAGGAAGAACAAGCTGTAATGTGTAAGCGATGTGTGTCTGTGGTCTTGAAGTAAAAAAATGGAAGGAGGTTAAAATTTAATGACAAAAAGAAGGGTCGAAAATAGAGAAGGATCACTAGGGTATCTCGAGGGCATGCCACCCGTGTTTACCAAAGACAGCAAAGCCCCATGGGATAATCACCAGTGTGCTACAGAGTCATGTCTGTACCTATTTAAAGGAGGTATGCCACAGAGGGCGATGACAAGGGAGAGCATCTTGAACATTTTAAACGAAACGGAATCGAAGCACGAGGGAAACAATTGAATCATTTAATAATATACTTCCCGGAGTCCCCCAGAGACAGATTTTGATCTCAGATGCATCAAAATCTATAATGGCATATATAATGGCAATATAAAATATATAATGGCATATGAAATTAATTGACATCTGCCAGATGTTATTTTATGTTAAGGGATTAAAATAAAGATAAATTAAAATATTTTCAACAAGCTTTTGGAGCAGCATAATCAAATAAAACACAACATACACTCATTCACAGTCATAAACTGGCCACTGTAGCATAGTGGTCATGGTCGCGAACTCGCGACCAGTGGTTTTCGTCGAGTCGTAGGTTCGAGCCTTGATGCCTCTTAAGACCCACTGTACAGCCGGGGCCGATTCACATTAAATCTGCCCAGGATGAAAGCTCTCCTATTGGCGTGGTGTGGAAGATAGGAGAGGGAGTGCCAGTTCAAGTGTTATCCTTGTCATTTGACCGCGGCTCAAAATTTCGAGGTCCCTCGTGTTGCATATAGTGAGACGTTAATAAGACTAATCAATAAATCACAGTTATAAACTAACCCAAATGCTAGTTGAAGGAGAAAACGCGTGAGAACTGGTTACAGGTAACACAGTCAATAAAAAAGGTAAACGCGGAAACGTCAGATTTTCTGTCAGATTCATTTCTGTACAATAAAAGAATGAGAATATAAATATTGAAATATACTGTGTTTTTCCTTTCCCTTTTACATATATGCGCTCTGGGCGAAATTAATTATTAAGCGTATTTGTCATGATAATGATAAATGAAAGAATGAGATTCTCTCATAACTAAAAAACTTGTAATTCATTTATTAAATAAAATTCAAAACATTATCTGATTTATTTTTGAAATATGATACAATTATCAGACACCGAAGGAAAACCAACTTTACGTGATTTATTAACGCAATACAGGTAATATTTTATTACATTTCATTGTGCCATTTCCGTGCCATTTACCTCAATAAATTGCTTGTACAAATATATATTACATATGTTTGTATCTTAATTTTTTCCATAAATAAAGTTACAGTATGATAATAATTTTATTAATGGTAAGCGATAATTAATAATTATGATGAAATTTACGTATAACGGAAGCTTAAAATAATAATATTCGAGAATAAAGCTACACTCAACGTAGTACCATGAACACAAAGTTTTCTTAAGGGGGTTAAATTTGTTCACTGTTTTTTAAAGTTAATTAAATTAACTCTTGTTATAATTAATCAGTTAATAATTTAATTAATAACTTAATTACAGTCTAGGCTCTACTCGTCACATGAGTCAAATACGAATTCCTCTCTGAGAAGTCCTTATCCCTTCCTTCCTCCCTTTGGAATTCCTAAGCCCTTCAACAGAAAGAATAATCACATTTTAAACGCAAATAATTCCGAATTCTTAATTTCTTTTAATATTCATTGCAATTTATCGTCTGCCTCACAGAAAAGGATACCGACGAGGGTATCACGAGAATCTAATGTCAATTTCCTAAGGGGAGGGGGCTCTCGATTCATTAGACCCTAACCCCTTTCGGTGTGCGTGTGACTTAAACGTATGTAATGAACCGGTACCTTCTATAAATTTAGTTGAGAGCTTTAACTAATCAATAACCTACCTTGCGATTCGGAACATAGCTCTCACCGGGTGGATGTCAAACAAGGGCGGTAGGGTTTCCGCTAATTCGATTGCCGTGATGCCCAGGGACCACACATCGCAGGACTTTGTGTACGGCCTTAGTTGCTCGCAGGCAATTACCTAGGGGAAGTAAAGGTTTGGAGCACATTAGAGCCGAGTGCTAGTGCTACATGTGCTGTAAAACTTCACAATTGAAAGAAACTATTACATTTGAGTATTTATTAATGACTGTATTAAAACTATTACAAAAAGATAAGGTTCCATTATTATAAGATAAAATTTTGTTGCATAAACAAAATAAATGTATGAGATTGTTCACAGTTTCTTAATTTTATATAAATATCAAAGCAGTTATTCAAGAAACTGAATGCGTCTTAAGCTGTTAACAGTAATATGTATGAAGGAGGTTCAAAAAGATCCTGAGAGATGTTGTTTTAAAGACAAAATGACATTGAGATGGCAAGTTGGTATTACCAAATTATGCTACCATCTATTAACCACTGCCCTAATAAAAATGACCATGATTTATAGGTGAATTTTGGTTTGATTGCCATTTGCTTCCAAATCAAAATTTTTGTGTGATGTTCTTTTTAACATTGTGTTGGGTAGAACAATTGACTTTGAGTGTTGGTAGCATTTCAAGCTTTCGACCATTGGATCAGAAGAAACCTTGTCTGGTTACTTTTTACAGTGCTCTTATCAACTAGATCAGAAACGATTATCTCTCGGGCTAATATTAAGGTGTTTCAACTTTAACTTAAGTCGTTGTTGAAGCCAGTTGCCACATATCCCCATCCAGGATCATCGTGATGATATGAAGAGGAACATGCTGAACTATTTTTAAGAGAAAGTTATTATCCCAGCCAACAAAAGCAATTGATATTCATCCCCTACCCGTAGAATAGAGTTTCTCTTTTGGGTATTTTCTATTGGACGTCATCGGCTGTCTCAAACTGAGATGGCGGGTCTATTTGACGTTTGTGTTGTTGCCGATATATCACTAATTAGGATTTATATGCGGTTGTCTTAATTAGGCATTTGGAGGCAAGCTTTTGCGTTGAGGGTACATACAACCAGTACCCTTAGTACTGAACAGTAGGCTGTGCTATCACCATAATGTTCAAGTCCAGGGTCACAACTTCAACGGTTGATGTTTTTGCTTAAATCGAGGAATATTCTTTTACTCCATGTTTGAATTGAGTACTGGCGACGTTTCGAACCCTCGACTATTGGGTTCGAAGAAAATTGGTTCGATCACTTTTAGCAGCGTTCTTATTAACAAGACAAAAAGGATTTACTCCAGGGCTAATTATTAGGTGTGTAACTTTAACTTTTGATTGCCGCAGTTTGATTAGTGGCACGTCCAGTTGTCAATATTGATAAGACCTGGATTCATCAGTATACACTGGAAACAAAGTAAAAATCAGAATAATGGGAATGAATCTGCTTCTAAGAAGGTGAAATCGGTCTCTTCGGCTGGAAAAGTTACGAAGACGTTGTTTCAGGATAATCATATTCACAAACTACTTAGAAAAAAGGAAAAACAACTGCTGGACAACACTATATTAGGTTACCCTATTCCTTACTTGAGTATCTTTTAAATATTCCTTGTATTAGTAGAAATGGGAAACTCATTTACTTACACATTGAAAACTTTTGGGAGCATCATTTGTAAGACTGTAATAGATTATTTCTAACATAACTGTAATGTAATATGAATTGAACAAAAAAGGAATGAACTATGTATATATATCTTTTACACTATTTTTAGTCATTTAAGACAAGACGTTTTAAAATTATTTTTAACCATACGTGTTTTAGAAAATTCTACTTCTGTTATTTAAATTTAATTAAAAGGATTTTCTTAATTTTACTGATAGTTCCTGTTTGCCTACCATTTCGAATTCATGAACATAAATATTTATCTAATGGAGCTCCTAATTACTTTCTCAAATCTACTAAAATGCTTTAAGGTGTTGTAAAATGCATTTGAAATTACAAAAGACAGTGAAGAGTTATGTGTTTGTTTGCATCTTGCTTTCCATAAAGTATAAAGAAATTCCTCCAGAGCTTGTTTATACTTCCTTGAAGAATATTACATAATTTTGATGTTTCTACAATTTTACATTCTAGTCGACATAATCTAGTGGCTTACAAATATATTTCCTGATAGTCGACTTAATATTTAACGAATAGTTTTAAGAAAAAGAATCTGAACTCCTTGTCAGAGAGATATTTTTTACAATACTCCATTTTTACCATAGTAGTTGGATAAATCACTTGTAAGTTCTATTGATCTATTGAGATAAATCAAATGTGTTATATACCATTCAATAAATATATTTCTCAGCTTTCCAATGGTCTATAACATGTCTCTATTTATTGATGGAAAGATGGAAACTCTAGAAAGCCACAACTCTTTACTTCGTCTCACAGCCGTCAATGTTATAATGGACTTATAATGTGCGACTGCCCACCAACCGTCAGTGTAAGCCAATTGGTTAAAATGCAAATGTTCAAATACATGAACAAGTACTTTTTACCAAGATATCTCGAAAACAAGACCTAAACGAAAACTAAATCTTGGATTGATATTCATAGATAACTGTATTATAAACCCTGTATCCCTAAAAATTGTCCCAGTTAATAATGACAGACAGACTTACTGCTGATGCAAGGATGTATAATATTTTAGGAGTGCCTGAAGCCAAATAAGCCGAGTTTTTTCGATTTGTATAAACTGAAGGAACAAGAACTTGGATATAGAATAGAAATATTGTGAAGCCTAGAGTGCAGGAAACCGATAAAAGGGTGAAAAATTCATAGGATACAATAAAGGACATTTATGCCGCCAATAGCTCTACGAACTGATAATACAAACAAGAAGAGTTCATTTGAGAATAGCTCTATTGATCAACATCAAGGTTAGATCCAATGCTCTCAAATAATGGAGTCACAAA
The DNA here is from genome assembly GCA_019974015.1 of Nephila pilipes. Taxonomy (NCBI): domain Eukaryota; kingdom Metazoa; phylum Arthropoda; class Arachnida; order Araneae; family Nephilidae; genus Nephila; species Nephila pilipes. The sequence continues at coordinate 17,941 of BMAW01108181.1, read as the reverse complement.
TATTTCTGGTTGGAATTCGGAGTTTTATGACGATGTTCCAGAAGATGACATGGCTGTAATTGAATAAACGCAGTCGTGTACACTAATATGTAAATAAATATGATGAATGAATGTAAATTATTATACCTGTAAAATAATACATCTCCTAAAAATAAGCCTTAATGTGTCTTTTGCAGCAAAAAATTAATATAAACCGTGATTTGTTTTGGGAGAAACACGGTAATATGAAAATAATGTTAATACCTCTGGTGCCATCCAGTATGGGGATCCAACAGATGAATGTGTTTTCCCATCTGAGTCTTTCACCAACGCACAGGATCCTATGAAAGATCAATGGTAAATAATTGTAAGTTTTAACACAGAAATAGGTTTTGGTTGACATTATTTTAGCAATGCTTCGGGACTTTGAAATATCTCATGTAATTTAAATGCCTATTGTAAGTGTGTACAATTATAGTCTGTTACTTTACAATAGACGCTTCAAGGTTAAATATTTTCTCCCCACTGCTGTCCGTAACTATGGTAACAACAGTTGAAAATGGACATCACTTTCCCCACTTTTTTTCCACATCACTTTTTAATTATTTTCGTAAACAGTGAATACGAATGAAAACGAAATTTTAAGTTTCACCATCATCGTTTGTTTATTTTTTTAAAATCTGCATCACATTAAAATATTTGTTTAGTCTGTATAATATTTTATAAATATTGTTAACATGTAATTACAACATTTAATTTTCTTGAACTTTTATATAACGGAACTAAGTAACACATTGGAACTTTTTAGTAAAATAAAATTGTACACGCATTTGTTATATTAACATTTTATAAGAATATATTTTAATAATGCATATAATTTCATTTCAAAAAATTATCATTTTGGAAAAAAGAAACACGTTATTCATAGATATTTGAAATAGACTTTACATTTAACATAAAGCACGTCCAAACTCAAAGGAATTCAGACCTCAACTGAAGTGTTGAAATTAAATGCAGAGGGGATGGTATATTAGTCGCTACGATGGAGGAGAAACAAAAAAGACTGACCTTGACACACATATTCTAAAGTAATAGACTATAGATCACAGATTTCCATTTTCGTTCCATTTCTAATATTTTGGAAGGAATATTCTGGATAAGACAAATTAAATAAAGGGAAATCAAGAGACCAGTTATTTTTTGAAAGTTTAAATTTTTCTAAAATTTTATACTTTCACAGTACTATTACATATGATTTCAAAATATACAAAACCATATGAAAGCATGTGATCTTTTATTATTTCATACGAAAAAGAATTAACGAACAACAAAGAGAAAAATACCCAACTTGTTTAAAAGAAGCGTAAAATTCATTAAGTATATCTAGAGCATTCTTTTTGATTTAGGAAACACGTCTGATAAAAGGTAATTAATCAAATTCTGTAATGTTATAAAAGAATTTTCTACCGTCAATTCTGGATGATTAATTTTACTTTAATGACTTTATTTTTCTGATTGAAAGTACTTAAAAATCGAGAGAATTGCTAACATTAAAATCAATACTTCGTTTGATATTAATTACATCTCCCTATAAAATTACACTTTTTGCTTGGAACTTGCATAAACTATACGAGTTAGATATAATTTGATATCGTTACTTTAAAAGTAATGTTAGTTTTTTTATTTCATTTTGCACAGTTTTTACAATCATCAAAACTCTTTCCTCAGTTAAATAATTTTTAGTGCAAAATGTATAAAATACTAACAATTGAAACATTATTTCATGATATACTTTTTTAATTAATTATTAGAATTTTATCATTCAGAATTTTTCTTATCACACATGTTATGAATGTCGCTCGCGCGTTCTGTGTAAGTAATAACATTTGAAATATATTAAAATAATTTTACATCTTTTCTTGAAATTATCAAAGGAAATATTTATTTTACTTAGTGTTTTGAATAATTTAAATTACATTTTATAGTTTAAATCAAACTTTTTTTTGAATAACTTTAAATTTTTCCAAGAATAACCGGTAACACACGAGAAAGGAGTCTTTTGAAAAAGTTAATGCGAAAAACGTAAAATATATATATCTTCTAAATATATATATCTTAGCAATTTATCTTACTTTATTTGATAAAACCAAACAGAATATTATTGTCTAATTTAATAATTTATCGTTTGCTCTTATCTTAATATTTCATTTCATAATTGCTTTTTGTGAAATAATCGTCTGTTTATATACATTTATATTTTGTTGTTAACATTGGCAGCCTTTTTGTACTTTAGAAAGTGTGTGTTGCTTGTGAAAATTAAATTTAATTAGGAATTTGAAGAAGGTATTTTCTTTTCATGATAATAGTTGCTTCAGTGGTGTCTGGAGCTTAGAAATATACTTAATTTATACTAATTAATATTTATTTTGAATAATTCTATAATTTCGAAAACTTCACAGGGGAAAAAACGTTAATAAATGTAAAAACGATTTAGCAAAGTCAATTTTGATTTTGATTCTTTTTTTTTAATTCATTTGCTCAAAATATATGTCATATGATATAAACAAAAAACTCTTGATAATTTATTAATTTAATTAAAATCCTTCTTTGACTGTAGAAATAACGTTTATCACCATTTAAACAATATACTTGTATAGTTATTAATACATTATATATTAATACATTATATATATATCATAGTATTATATCTTCTGAATCATTTATCGTAGTATTATATCTTCCGAAATATAAGGTATTTTTAGAAATAAATGCAAATGATATTTAAATAAATATTTATTTATCAACACTTTTGAATTTTGTGCAAAATTTTTCAAATTTTACTGAAAAATTCGGTGGTGCGTATTGAACTAAAACATATTTAATATAATTTTACATGGTTTAAGAAGCAGCTACAAAATATTTTTCGTAGCATTACTTTTTTTTTAATTCTGTCCTTCATTTACAAACCCTAAGGAATGCTCATAAAATCCACGCTTTGTGAAATATTCTAAATTATTGAAATAAACTCGCAATTCCGAGCACTCTGTCAAATTGCACAAAATAATAAGCTTCTTTTTAAAAAATTTACTAACCACAACGGTTTAACTAGACACAAAAACGAAATTCATATTGTCGGAAGACTGAGAATAAAAGAATCGAAAAATAGAACATTACTAGAAATCAAACTATTCTTATAGAAGGGATTCTGCAATAAAAATCATCTCGTTCTGTGATGATTGAAGCTTTGCACCACATCTAATGACATTATAATTGCATTTATCGTTAAAGCCATCATGGTGAAGAAATTTTTTTTAAGATAGCAACGCCTTTCGGGTAATTTAGCAAAAGGGAAAAGGTAACTCTCTATATCAGCGATTTTAGACGAGTTTTGAGAGGATAATCAAGACTTAAAAACAGAAAAAAACTTGATAGGATTCATTGTAACGATCCTGTAACAGAACTGCGTATTTTGAATGTTTTTCTGTAGAAATTTTTTTTCGAATGAGTTTCCCTAAGACCAGTGGTTGGCAAAGTTATTTTCAATTTTTTTCTCCAAAACCCTTTGCTTGTGGGTCACATCATTTATCACATCATTTTACATCACGTCTTCTCTCAGTATACTCAAAATAAAAACCTTATACATATAGAATAATCCAGTATACCTTAAATATAGAATTATAAATTTATTATCATCAAATCTATATTTAGAACTTGAAAAAAATCGTAAATTGTCAGCAAAAAAGTAAATACCATGTGAAAAAAATGAACCCCTTTTTAATTAAGAACATTTAATCATTTTAATGATTTCCTTGATACTGTTTTATTATCTCTGTAAAATTTCAGATATTCGGGTGATAATTCGTTATTTTTAAGAGAACATATACTTCTGAATTTTCGGCAGCTAGCCTGTTGAATTAAGAATGAATTTCTTTTGGGAAAATACTTGTTCACATGAGTAGATGGATTCAAAAGTTGATAGTAAAGCGAAACCAGATTTATTTATTGATGAAAACTTGGTAAAGAAATGAAGCCCAACATGTAGCTATCATGCTTAAGCGATTTTCACCATTGGTTTCAAATTGTCTTTAAAAGCCTTGAATTTGCCTGTCCATATTATTGAGTTTTTGAAGCCAATTAACTCACTATCCAGATTTTTCTGGAAATTAATCTCTCTTGCGATTATTTTAAGCAAATAACAATATGTAAAGTATAGTGAACTATCAAATTCAGCAATTAAAGAGCAAGAAATATAATTTACTTTCGTATTTTTCAAATGTACGGTTATGTAGTGGCGAGAAGGCAGTAAAAATTTAGAAAAGGAAAACAGCAGTGATGATTGTTGAGCACTCAGTATTGGTTCAATCTAAGAAAAGTTTAAAAGTTAAATACAAAGCTTCTCTACTTTAATTTGTTGGAAAGAATACTTACTAATTGTTGTAATTAAGAATTGTTTATTGGGGCACTAAAATATTCCCATTGGGTCACTAGGTGACCGGTGGGTCATAAGTTACCGACTATTGGTGTAGACGATGATTTCTTTTGGATGCGAAGGGCATTATATTCATGAATTTCATATAAATAGGAAAAACTGTATGTAGTGCTTCTCCTCCAATAAAGACACCAGTAATTCTTTATGATATTCATCTGTTTACATAAAGTACAGGGAAAAAACTTTCCATATGCGCGTTAAATTTAGCTCAAAATCTTAAAATTGTAATCTTAAAATCGCAATTGGCGCAAAAGAATTGCGCCAATTGCTATATGGTCTTTTTTGAACTAAGAACCTTGTTCTATCGAACCGAACTTTCGCTAATTTTTGTCTGTGTAGATATTCAAAGAACTAAATTTGTAAAACAATCTGCAAGCAAAAGATCGTCTGAAAATTGCCATATCACTCAAGTGATACAAAAAAATCACTCCAAAACTCTGGAACAAATATAATATTGATTCACAAGTTAGTTTTGATTTGCTAGTCATTTACTGGTAAATCAGAATTTGATTGCTGCCGCGTCGAGTTGTCGCCGTCGGTGAGGCCTAGACTCAACATTAAGAACCGAAGACAAGAAAAAATCAAAAAACGCTGTGATACATCATTTGAATCACTTCCGAAAAAAAGGCGAAAATTGTCTCATTGGCTGGAAAAGTTATGACGAAAAATGTTTGAGGAGCGAAAGATATCAAGATTACGAATATAAGTAAATGAGAATTAGACAGCTGTTTAGTGAATCATGAAAATGCTTAATAAAAAGAAATCCCAACGAGCGCCATCTCTTAGATTTTCTAAGGACTTATTGAACGCTCTTCGTACTATCTGGTTTTCATTATAACGACAGAAACAGTAACAGTTTCTATGTTTATAACGACTATGAGGATTAGTTGTTTAATGATTTTTCTCTAATTCTTGTAGAAAAAGTCAATTATGGTATGCATATTTTGAATGACTATAAAACGTAATTTTTATTGCAGAAAGGAAACATTTATTTATTGAAACTGTTTGATTCGTAATTGATTTCCTAATTAATTAAACAGCAATGCTTTTAATGAAAATCTTTCCTACTGAAATAATTTTTTTTTACTTTCAATGTGTTACACTTATACGGTTTCACTCTGAAAACTTTTTTTACGAGAAGAGTTTTACATGCACAACTATTTCGGCTGGATCCCATTTTATGTAAGTTGCTTACGAGGTGAAATGTTTTGGTGATAAATCGCCAATACGATAACCTTTAAACGAGTTATCTATTTTTTGACAACCCTATAATTCTCTTAATTGTAAAATGTTTCACAAGTTCAATTCCTTTATTTTTCACGCTAGATTGCATCCGATTGTGATTGCCTACCGCCAAATTTAAAGAAGGATGTCCGTTAAAAGCATTCAAAATGGAATGCTTAAGACAATTTGGTTTTGACGGAAGAAAGAAGAAAATCAGAATAAAAAAAAGTTTAAAAATTCGAATGAATTCTATTTGTCCAGTGTTGGTCATTTGAAACCAGTATTACGTGATTTGTTTGGTAAATGCGATTGACAACAGCGTTCCTGCCAATTAATGAAGGCATCCCTTCAGAACAAGGTCAGTGAATTTTTTTCATTCCATTTTTGGACAGTTTTCTTTTTTTTTTCATGCAATACATTTTTACCTATCATCATTACAACTGTGAAGCTTACAAATTATCGTACCGTCAAAACGCCATCTAGTTTTCAATTTAAACGACTGCAAGTTGTAAAATCCGACGTTAGGCGCGATTGTAATGTAGGATTATACCATTATTTCTATTTTGATATCTTTAATCTATTCATATCCTCCAAGTATTCATTAATCTAACATAAACAATAAATAAACATTAACTGATCATAAAATTACAGTTCAGTGTTTATAAAATAGTTCATTAAGATTTTGTTTTTGAAGAACGATTTGCTTATCAGAAAATAAGTAGCATTGGTCGAAATTCAAAGAAATCAACCCAAAATTGAAAACTTTATTATACTTTGGATATCAATAAAATTTTTGTAATTTTCTTACGCAAGTCTTCTTTATAATTGTGAAAGGTTGATCATTTCTCACAATCACTTATTTGTAGTTCAAAAATGAGAATTGCTTCCTTTTTATTTTACTTTCATTTGAAAATGCAGATTATTTTAGTTTTAATGCTATAAAGCAGGGGTCAGCAAAGTGATCTATATAGACCCCTGGGTTCCATATAGTATAATTAGGGGCCTATTAGGGGTCGATGAATGAATACCAATTCTATTCAATCTCAAATTTATGGACAGCAACGTAGTATATACAATTTTCGTTTGGAATGTCATTTGTAATTGCAATGTAGTAAATTTTTTTATAATAGAATATAGCTTATTTAATTTCTCATTTCTGTATACTTTTTAAAATAATTATTTATCTTTTCTTATCGTTTAAAGTATGCGTGTTTCGTGATGGGTTCCTACTCTGAGATTCTTGCACCGTTTTGTTACAAGATGGCCCAAATTAGAGCACAAACTCTTCAATCACAACAGTTTGATAAGCTTTGTGATGAAAATGACGAACTATCAAACCAATTATTATTACACACCGAAATATAATTATCAAGAGGCTCAAATTTAGAATTGCTTAAACAGTTACAGAATTTCTTACTGAAATAATTAATCCAGCCTTAGGTGACGAATTGTAAAAAAATAAAAAAAAAAAACAATATTTCTTATTTGGCCGATGTTTTTGCAAAGTTCAATGATATTCAAATACGCAACCAAGGAAAATATATTGACAATTATTACATCAATTCAAGCACGAACAATTATTTCTTACACGTCGTCATCTCAATCGAGGATTTCAGAATGCATTGACAAAGGTCTTCAGATAGTAACAAATTGCAAGTTTTGAGGTAGCTATATTTAGTCAAATTTTATAGTAATTTCTAGTTCAAAACGTAAAGTAATTTTGTCGAAGAATATTTAACATCGAATTCGAATATTCATAAAATATTTATTTTTGGAAAAAAAAAAAATTGTCATCACTTGGTTAGTGCACGTTAGAAGTATAAAGAATTTTATGTATGAAATATACATAAAAATCCATTATATCTTGTATTTTGTGAATTATATTGTTAACACTGAAAGGTTTGCTAAAGTTTCATAAAAACACTTATTTTCCAAAACTATATATATAATTATTGTGTGCCTTTTGAGCCTCTTTCCATCATTTGACACTATAAAACTCTACAGAATATCATGTTTCTTTTTTTTTTAAAAAAGCTTATTCGAACCAAGTTGGGTGTCGCAGGAGACATTTAGAACTATTTGTTGAATAATGTGTTCGATTATGTTTGGTGTTAATCAAACTTATCAGCGCGTTTTTGCGATAATAATTGATGAAACTGTAGTAGTTAGAACCCCCTAATATATCTTCGTCTCCAGCTGTTGAGAACCACTACTCTAATGCTATATTAATGCAATTAAAGTTAAATCGCTATAGAACTACTATCATTACCGATATTAAATAGGGTTCAATTAATGCAATATTTAGCGATTCGGCGCATCTCTAATGCTTTTTAGTGCTATTTTGTATTCAGTTACCAGTCCTGAGCTATAATAGGACTTTAATAGTAGGGAAAATAATCCTCATAGTTTAAAGCAACAAAGCAGTGAGTTCAAACAATAATAATTTGTGCACAATTGGACCTAAACAACAATATATCGGAAAAGTCAACAAACAAATGTAATTCGTTATGTCGTTACTATTGTTTAAAGTGATCATTGTTTCCTCTTTTAACAACGATTCATATTTAGAATGTAAATTACATTTGATTGATTCGGTTGCTAGAAATTTTGCTCTTTATACTATACCATTCGGACTAAATCAATTTCAATTTTCGGCTCAGATCCTCACATTTTGGCTCAACTTTCGGCATTTGGATTTAATTTTGAATTATTTTTGGAACATTCGGCTTATATTCATCATTCTAAAAATGTTTATTGAAATTATCGCCAAATCGGTTGTGGTTGCCTGGATGTGGTGCGTGATGAGACTTGTCATTTTCAACACCTATGACATAGCCTACGTGCTTCCGATCATCATAATATTGGATCGCCTTGCTACACCATCAAGCAATGTAACATCTATCGGAAGCACCGGATCCAAGATAATAGGCTACGCTGCGCAGGAGGACCCCAATGAAAAAATGGAAAAAAATATTGTCACCAAAGGAAAGGAAGAAACTGATATGAACGAAAAAATTTCAAAATTGATGTACACGGAAAAAGAGAAGGCCTTGAAAAAGATGAAAAAACTATTATAAAAATTACATAAAACAATGAACACAGAAAGAATTCTAAATTTACAGCTTACCGGAGAACAAAATTTAACAACTGAAGCAAGGATAAAAATCTCTAAATTCAAATAGAAAACAAAAAAGAAGAAAAAAAAAAAAAATAAATTCTATAAAAATTTTTCAAAAAAAAAAAAAAAAAAAACAAACTTATATATTCTTCAAGATCCAGTCGGTCCTCCTGTGAAAAGCAATATCATTGCAAGTCTTATTATGCATCATACCCAGACATAAAAAATAATAATAAAAAAAACATAAGTAATAAAAAAGTAAAAAAAAATACATAAGTATTAAAAAAGTAAAAAAAAAAAAATACAATAGTAATAAGAAGTAAAAAAAACATATAATCGTAATAAAAAAGTAAAAAAAAATATGTATAATTAGATAAAAGTAAAAAAAAAAAAAAATTCAATAGTATATTTTTAGAAAAACTAGCAATTTTTATTTTAAAAAAGTAAAATGATAAAATAAAAGTAAAAAATAAAAATAAAATAATCATTGTAAATCAAAAAAAAATTAAATAAATTAAAAATATTAACAAGAAAAAAAAATAAAAGCACAAAAATGTTTGTAAATTAAAAAAAAATGTAACAAGTAAAAAAATTTAAACCACAAAAAATGTTTATAAATTAAAAAAATATAACTTGTAAAAACTATTAATATTATTTTTTTTGTTTCTGCAAATATTTTACTGTGGAGTAATTTATACATTTTTTCATAGTTATATCAATGTAATATACATTGTCCAAAAAATTTTTTAAAAAAATATTCGTTTTATGTCTTTCTGTCCTTGTCTTTTTTGTTTGTGTTGTCCTTTTTGTTTGTGTTGTCCTTTTTTGTTTGTGTTGTCCGTTATGTTTGTGCTGTCCGTATTTTGTGTTTATGTTTACATAGTCAAATATGTATATTATCTGTTTGTTTTGTGAGTTATGTAATAAATACATATCGTAAAAAACTGTCTCGTTTCTTTTTTCCATGTTTCCGTATCTTTCTTCATTTTCACTAATATATTACCTAGTCCATATTCAAATATAATCCTTTGAGGGCTCATTCGTATAATTGTCTATGGAAAACTTGACTATAATGTACAAAAATCTACTTATAATGCGGTATGTTATTTCTAAAACGACATTTAGAAAAAAAAAATGTTTTATTCAAAGTTTTGCGAATTTTTAATAATTATTTAAATATCGAATTATATATTAGAATTAATGCAAACGATAATGTGACGATAGGAAAGAAATTCCATTGATTGATTAAGGGATAGCCAAAAAAAGGTATTCGAAAGCACTCTGTTTTTAAAAGGGTTCCGTTGCCCATTTTTTCATTGACTAAAATAATAATTAGTTTGGTGGCTAATAATACAGTAAAGACACATGAAAATCTGGTGACTTGAGAGAAGTGAATTCTCTAAAAATGATCCTTAAACTTGTTCTTTTTATTTTATAGAGATAGAGAAAATACCGAGTGCTTTTTAATAAATATATATTAACACGCTTGTGTAATTAATATTAATAAAATACAGAGAATTATTTCCTTACTTTTGAAATATGTATGTATCAGAGACGAGTGAAATTTCAAGTAACAAAAATAATAGCACTAAGTGTTTGGAATAATCTGAGTGAAAGTTGCGCGATGTTATAGACATTATAATTGCATCTTCCCGTCACAAAGCCGCATCACGTCCACCTCGTATCACGTCAATTGGAACAGTCGCCAATTCCTGTCATAGTTCATTTGTGGAATATAATCCAAAATTAATAAGTGATTGGAGTACAAATTAAATTTATAAGGTAGATGAATACAGGATAATGAAATATAATTAAAAATTCACAGGATACAGGACCATATATATTCCGGAAATATAAGGATGTTTAAACTTAATATTATCAGACTGGAGCTATTACAAAGAAACTATTACTTAAAAGTAACAGTTAGGCTCGTCTTTAGTATATTTAAATAGGGAAAATTATAAACAACTATATTTTTAAAATCTGGGGCTTTCGATCAATATAATGAATCACTTTATAAAATATTTTGGTTCAATCGATGCATTTGAATTGGTAGACATTACAAAAATAATAACAAAAAAACCTTAAATTTGATAATAAACTAAACAAGACAAAGTAAGTAACGATACCATTCTGAACATAGATTTAGCAGCTTGTAAAGTGTCTCATTTTTCTTATTTTTCAAAATAATTCTTGAAATTCGAATAAATATTCCAGAAGCGAATCAAAATTTTTATTCATAGGTGGTCGAAGAAAAAGTTCGTAATTAGAAAATTCTTTTATTGTTACTGATTACCTGATTACATAAATGTTGGAAAAAAGTAGATAAAATTACATTCGATAGACTTAGAAAATTAAGAGTTCTAAACACATTTTATATCCCGTTAAATCACAAAGAAAACTAAATAAGATTTGAAAGTTGCTTAAAAATTAAATAACGTTCCTTTGTGTCAGATTAAAAAGGTTAAAAAAAGACTTTTTGAACCTATAGGTGGCAAAAAATATCTTTTTATAAGGTGTTTCGAAATTCATGGGCAAACATTTAAGGGGTGGTATTAAACATCTAAACAAAGAGTTATCACCATATTGAGCCAGACGGAGCTGTAATGGAAAACATAAAGCAGAATGAATCGCGAAGGAAGCATGGACGGATTTCAGGAGCATGGCGACGTGTAGTAATCAGGAAATGGCCATGCCTGCAAGTGGGGTACCTAGAAAATAATCTTGGGGGTGCATATCGTCATTGCCGTGACAGAAGCAATTTTTCGTTCAGAATAACCATTGGGTGAAATGTAAATAATACGCTATTCCGCCTTATTTCTCCTTTTTAAAACCGTTGATTCAAAATTCAATGAAAACTGGATATTCATATAATTTTATCAAATTATAAAAATTTAAATATAAAGGATGATTAAAAAATAATTAAGATACTATAAGAGTAAAATTTTTATTCTTGGAGACTGCATTTTTTAGGGATGCAACCCCCTGTCCCTCTTCATCTACAAAAGCTGAACCATTGGCACCATTTCATAGACAGCAAAAGCTTTTGTACTCTTTTACCAGAATTGGCTTAATTGAAAGATTTTTGTTCTCTTAGCGATGAAAAACATTTAAGCGTGAGAAGGAAATTTTTTTCTTAAGTTTAAAATTTGAAATATCTATAATTGTACAATAAAAAAGAATTACCCCGAAATATTTAAATTTCGTGGAAAATTTATGAGCGGATGCGTTTGTCTCTTTGCACCCACTCCCACGGATACGCCACTGAGCCCACCTAAAATCTACAATGGAGAAACGTAAGAAAACTCACATTTTATTCTTTCCATAACAGCTCCCTCTAGCGGTTAACCGCTTGCTTTCAACCTATGCATTGTATGATAAAAACTCTTTGTTTAGATGCTTTCAATCACCTCTTTAATTTTTATCCAATTAGTTTCAAATCACCCTGCAAAAGTTTTTAAAATACGTCCTGTTAGAATTACAAAAATTTCTTTGTTATAGATCGCTTTATTTAATCACACAGATTGAACTGGTTTTAAATAATATAAATTTTTGTTTCAATTACGTTACACCATTAATTAATGCTCTTACGATTTCATATTTATTAAGGAAAGTTAATTTGCTTACAAAACTTTTTTGCTTCCGTAGAAATTATTTGTAGAGTAAAATAAATATATATTCCACTTTGAAAATTTTGATCCTTAAGATCGCAACTATAATTTCCATATTCGAATGTCTATAGCCCGATTTCAACAACTCCAATTAAAGTGAAGTCGAGCGACGAATTTAAAGTAGAATGCTGAGTAACATTTTAATTACTAATAGACCTTCACATTTTCTAAATCCTTTCGCAGTTTGTAGATGGGTGTAATTACGGATATCTTTAGCAGTGAGGCTTACGTTTCTGAAGACTCGGACATCTGAGAGAAGCATCAAGGAATGAATGTGATTAAATCTACGCGATCCGTCTGTGGACTTCGGTCCAATTTCATGGTGAATGTCCAGACCTGTCTTAAATTCTTTCCATTCCCAGCGTACCTAATTATCTTTCCTAGGATACAAGGATATTAATGATATAATTAACGATACCTAGTTATAACCTAGAATCGAATTATAGGATATTTCTGAAATAGATATGGAATATATGTTGCGGACATTAAAATTTATTCTGTAACAGAGAGGTGCTTGATTTTAATTATCATACTCTGTACATCTTTGAAAATGTTTGAACTGAAAATTATACTAAATCCTAGAATGTGCATGTTCGATGAATATACCGATAGCAAGAATATTTCAAATATTTTCGATATATACAACAAAATTTCTTTTAATGCATTTTGAGTTAAAGAAGTTACATCATAGCTTTACTAATCATTTGAATGAAAAAACAATATGAGTGTATATCACATAATATTTTTAAATATTATTTTAATACTATTCATTATTCATTCACCGACATTAATAAAATGCATCATTAACAGTAATACGTACTCATATAGGACTAACTTACAGTTACCCATAGGTTCTGTTTTATTTTACGTCTTAGGATTTACTACTAAGTTTCTTAATTTGATAATATTTTTTTTCAAAATAATAACTCCTGGCTTTCAAATTAAGCCTTATGATTTATGTTTTGTTTCAAAGCCAAAAGATTGCTAATTCTGTTCTTTTTGTATCGTAAAAAATGAAATATGATTTTAATATTGTGATTGTTTATTTGAAAATTTCATGAATAAAAAGTACTTAGGAGTGGATTTCTCATTTCATTTAAATAACCACTTTAGAATTCCAGAGATAAATTCTTTGTTGGAAATTTCAATAAGATCAGTAAATTTACATACGTACTATATTAGATTTCAACTCATAAGACACAATTTAAATATATCAAGTTATTGTAAGTAAAATGACCGTAGTGTGAAGCCCTTATTAACATTGTGATGGAAGGCGTAAAGAACGCATGTGTACGAAAATTGGATGAAATGGCATGCGCGGATGATGCAGCTAGATGCTAAACTGCGAGCAACGTGTACATAAACGTTATCTCCACCACGAGTAATTTAATCACGAAATCCAGACAAATAAGGTTGCTTCAATTGTACCAGTTTATTTTGGGACACGCGGTGGCAAAATTGTCACAAACATCAACCAAACGTTCGGCGAGCAACATCGAACGACAAAACCACTCGCCATTGGCTTACCAAACTCCGCACCGCATGTAATAGGCTGAAAAATGTGCCCCTTGGCCACCGAATTCCAACCGTGGAAGGGACAGAATTGACGGCCTTTACTGAAACAGATTCTCGCCAAATTGTAAGTGAGATGGCCCACCAACTTCATGTCCCTGACATCTGGCGATATTTTGAAAGGTACGAAAGCTCGATAAATGAGTTCCTCATTCACTCACTTATGTCAACAAAACACAGCGTTCGGAAGTCTGTTCTGCTCTCTCACGCAGATGTTTGGGAATGGTTATCCAAAGAATTGTAACAGGGGTTTAAAATGGATTCTCTAAGACAACATGATATATTTCTCCTCATGGTTGGGAGTGCACGACGCACCCAATCGGGGGAACTATTGTTTCCTTAGGTGTTGTTTCCTGTTTAGTTGTTCTCTGCCACTGTCGCTTTTCATTACACTTTTCTTCATGGTGTTCATACGATTAATTCAGAAACAAATTGTGTGGACATTAGCCTCATGCATGATAAATTGTATCACTAGCAATCTGCACTGATCAATAGCAGTGTTCTCTTGCTTCAAAATAACACTATGCTGCATGTCGAGGTTGCAACTATACACTACATTCACGAGTTGGACCACGATCGTCTTCCTTATACTGCGGATTCCCTCGACTTATTCATTCCCAACTTATTACCATTTTTTTTATTTGAGTCATCGTTTCCCCCAGAAATGCTGTGGCAATGATACATCGCTCATTCGGTTGGTCGATAATGTCATTACATCCACCTTCATTTTCTTCCTTTCCTCATTCTGTGACATTGGTCTGTTCGCGGTTTTCTCTTCACTAACCTTGGGGACTTTTTAAGATTGATTGCTTTTGCTAAACAACCTTTACCCAACCAAAAATGAAACGTGATTATGTAAAGCGAAAGCAGGTAGAAATGAAGTGAAACAGGAGAGTTAGGAAATATATAAACTCAGACTGAGTGTCGCGATAGAGAGGTTGAGGTTGAGTGATTCTAGTGTTCAGCAATTGTTCCAGAGTTGAAGTCAATTACGAGAATTAACGAGAATTAAACTAACGTGAAAATTTACAAGTTATCGGCTGGTTAATGTAAGCTAGAAGTCAAGATAGCCTTATTGGTAACAGTCAGTTAGTTTATTACTGGTAGATCGAATTAAGGCCCTGTCAGGGAGAGCATTTATAATTATCATTATATTAGCAAGCAACTAATAAATAGTGTGTTTATTGTTCTAACGTCTCTTTGATCAACTTTTTGACTTTTAGTGTTAAAACATTGAGTTCAGTTATGGCACAAGAGGCAAACAGGAATGGTCTCCCGTCACACTGGCGCTCCACGTTGGGCGCCAGTGTGACGTAATTTACATTTATAATTAACGTACAATGAAAACTTTATCAACTGTACATTAATTTTGATGTGCCTTTACCATAATATAAATGGAAGAGCAATATTCGCATCCGAAATGAATTCAGAGGAAAGCGAAGTTTTGATATTTTGTCATATAAAATATATCATTTATAACATTTTATTAAAGTTTATCTTTGTTGCCTTTATTTAAACCTAAATACCAACTAATACATGAATCAATTTGAAATTCTGCTTTTTAAAATTTGAATATTTCCTATTACTTTTTAGATAGTGTTTAGTGTATGATACAAAATTAGATTGCAATTTTAAACACTCTAAAATAATATTTTAATTCTTCATTTTTATGCGTGTTTTTATTTGAAATCCAGTTCATTATATTGGATTCAATAAATGGACTATTCAAGGATTTTAAACATGGAAATTTGCTGTACATAATTTTTAAATTTATTAGTTTGTAATGTGAGAGCAAAAGAAATACTTTAAAGTCTTCTGAAATCTGTATATTGTTACGTGCCATAGGTTAAATGCCTCAGTTTTAAGAGCTAAGATTTTTACAGATTCAATCACTACAACGAATTCCATAAGCTTAGACAATTTTCTAATTAAGTGGACTGTCTTAAAATTGCATTGATTTAGATTCTTTAGACACATGCTCATAGTATGTTCAAACACGGGTTTATATATTTCCCATTTCGTTCACAAATACGGTGGAACTGAGCACTGTTCGCAATGGTATCGCTAAGAAAGTAATACTAAAGTTCTTGCAGTATATGTTTCCCTGTTATCTTACATACAGGCGTTAACAAACACAATACATATATTTTTCACCTTAAACGAATTCTGAAAATGGATTCTGAACAGAACACTTATCTAAATTACCCATGTATACTATACCTGATGAAAGCAATACGTAATATCTAACGAAACATTATGGACAATAATAATTAATTTTATGAGAGAAATTAAGTAACATTACTATATAATGTTATCACAAACTTTTTTAAAATTGTGATATTTCATATTACGTATATTTCATTAAAATACTCTAAGAAAATCTGATGTATCATCCTTTAAAATTAAGAATTAAAAATAACAAAAAACATTTTTCAAGAGAGGTAACAAAACTGTTTTCAATTTTATTGATAAATATACTTTAATAAGTTACTCTTCTCATCAATGTCGAAAAAAGACAAACGTTTCGTAACAAAATTAAATTTTTGCTTAACTTTAAAATCATGAAACAAATAACTCATACACAGCAATGATAACCATTAAAAACATAATATATATATTTAATGTAATGTTTTAAAACTTTAGCCATAGCATTAAAACAATCTGATATTCCAAATATAAAAAATTATTCACTGTTATATGCTGCATATTTAATTTTAAATTGCTTTGATAAATGTTTGATTTAATAAGTATTAATTTGTTTCGTATTTATTTGAATAATTTTCAGATATCCATTAAAGTCTCATTTAAGTTTATTAGAATGTTAATATTAAAACGTCATTCCGTTGTGTCACCATGGAAAATCAGAAACATAACATCCGATTTTCCCAAGAGAGTCACAATTAAACCCACTTCTCCCGGAAAATGTACCCAAAGCCCCATTCTCCATCCGGGAGACTTTGAATGATTAATTACCATTACGAGCAATTGCAGATTTCAGACTTCCATTCCACACATTTAACAGCCCATAAACACATTCCTCAGCGTTTAAGTTTAAACTTGCAGCACATAAATTCCTCAACAGCAGTTTAATTACGAGTAGACGAATGCATCGCCCGTACTCTCCGGTAGTTTGTTAGATCGCTTACAAACGCCGTAATTACGGGTGTATTTACGTGTTGCATTTACGTTTCTGGAAGTAACATAAAGGACGGATGATATTAAAACACAGTTTCACATCTGAGGATTATAGTCTAATTTTGTGGTGGGTACAAAAGGGCTACTTTGTATTCCTAACACCTAATTATGCATTCTAGAACTTATTCTACAAATGGTAAAATTAACGAGAGCCATTTCTAAGAATTAGGAGAAAATGATATGTAGACCATATTTATGTATCATGAATTACTGTCCGAGATTGTGGACAAGTATGTTATCGATACATACCTTACTTAATGATAATAACATTAAAATCTCACATATACCTAATAACTCTTTCTGCTTAGACAACACAACTGCATAAGATAGTTACTTAATGATAGGATGTTTAATTAAATACTTCATCTTTGTTATCATGGAGATTGCACTGATTCGAATTTGCATAATACACTCGCTACTCACACATTCTAGTCTCTCCAGAAAGGAAATTTTTTTAGAATAGAATATAAAATTGCTTAGTAAAAAAAAAAGAAATTATTTTATTATGTCCTTATATGCATTACAAACACGCTCGCATGCATATATATATATATATATATATATATATATATATAAATAAATAGATATATAGATATATATAATGAAAAATAAACATAAATACATATAAACATTAATTAATTATAAAACACATAGAAAATCAAAGTAAATTCAAAATTACTGAATTAAAAGAAA
>BMAW01108178.1:701-22901 GCA_019974015.1 Nephila pilipes | reverse complement strand
TGTGTGTGTGTGTCATCAAGTTTTCTATCGTTAAATTAACCAACTTCCCATCAAGCTAGAGCTCTGAAATTTCGGGAACCGTTCTTACTTGCCTAACAATGCAATGTTTAGATATTTGCGACCAGTTTTAACTAATATTTCAATAATTTTTCTTAATAAACTTTGCCATTATATAATAACGTTGTTTTTTAACGTTGGTTTTTATCTCGAATTATTAATTTTCTTCTGACATCGATTCAAATTCTCACGTTAAAACTACTACTTTCACCTCTCGAGTCGCGGGAAGTGACCAATTTTAACACTAACGATCGCCATTTGCAGCTAACAGCAACGAGGCACATAATTCTTTGCTATCCGAACACCTTTTACAGCTTCTCTTGTTAAAGACACTGGAAATATTGTATCCAGATCAACTGTGCGTAGAAGAAGGTCTGGTTCTAGAAAAGAAGCCGGGGGATTGCCGTTTCATTTCAACCGACCCCTCATCCTGTAATACTTTCACACGTTTCATAAACCAGTATATTTCATATTAAAAATTTTCTCATATTCTTTAATGTCAAAAATATTTTTTTTTTTATATTTTCTTAGTAACTAGGAGAAAACTTGGAATTATTCATTTATCGAATCGGTGACAAATTCATTACATAAGTAAAATTCCAAATTCAAGAGAATGCCATTTATGGACTTTATTTTCATGAAAATGACATTGCTTCTTATTCTGGAATCTTAAAAGGGAACAAACCTTTTTTTTTTTAGGACACACTTGTGAAAAATATTTACAGGAAAACAAAATTTGTCTATGTATATATAGTGAAACAATTTGAAAAGTGAGCATGTATTATTGAATTGCATGGGAGCATTATTATCTATTGGGTGCTAGAGGGAGGTTGCGGAAAATGTTTTGTGAAAATTCCCTATTGATTAATTTCGGGAAGGAAACACGTAATATTTAATGGAATGCTTGGAAGCATTGCAAATTTCGTCAAAGTACTTTTGAAAATTTTTCTTTCAAATATGCTTGAATCACTTTATGAATCGAAAGATTATCTAGTTATAGCTTAAAACTGTTCGGGCTTCGACAATCTCAAAGAATATTGAAGCTATTCCAATGATGGTTATAAGTATATTTAGCAGATGGCACAAAAGATTTTTTTTTACTAACTCTTGGACATCTTTAATGAAATTGCGGGTGGAGAGATTGTAGAGCCCAAAATGGGCTTAGAAAATAGCATAGAAGCCATAAAGTAGATAGTTTCTGGGTTTCATGTGTATAGAGAACTTTGTCTATGAGAATATGCCTGGTCCCTTGTGATAGAGAATTAAAAAGACGCTGAAACAGTTATAAAGGAAAAATGTTCATAAAGAATCTTCCATTCATTCTGATTGCTGGAGAGCTTATAATGAGTTAAACAAATATTTTAATAATCATTATAGTGTTAGTCGTTTCTAAAGGTTTTAAAAATCCATTTGATGAAATTCATACCAGTAGAATTGAGAGAAATTTGGAAAGTGTAAAGGATTCAACCTGTTCTCTCTTATTTGCCTCATTGTTTGGCTTTTCTTTTCTTTTTTTTCTTTCTTTTTTTTTTTTTTTTTTGAAGGAGGTGATTTCATCCAAAACATTCAGCACACCATTTTAATGCTAAATGCTTAATAATTTACCGAGTAATTATATTGTAATTATCTAAATAAAATATTAAAATTAAAATATCGCTTTCGTTGCTTTCTTACTTTCAAGTTAGGTAACAAATATCGAATTTTCTGAAAAAATATGTTTGCTTCTAAATTAAAATCTTTTTTTGTTTGTTTCTTAAACGTTTTCTTTAAATTGCTTCAATTGGAAAGAATGATAAAGTCGCAATTAGAATTATTATGATGAATTTTAGTAATAATCTGTAGGACTTGAATAGTAATATACATATATAAAAAGAATTTTATTTTGTTTTAAACTTGGCATATATAATAAATCATTATATTTCATTAAATATTATCTTACATTGCCGGTATGAAAGTTTATATTTTTAAAAATACCATTGTGTAAAACCGAATTAAGAGTAATAATTTGATAAACCAAATTAATATGATTTGTGCAAGTTTCTCAAGTGTAGTCTTAAATCATAAACACTCATTTAAAAAGTCTTATAATACAGCAGAACAAATATGTTCTTGTTATTTCGCATTTATTATGTCACATAATAATGAGAAAAAAAATTATGTTATTTAATATTTTTTAATTCCTTGAATTATCTTTAACTATTTGTAGCAATATAAATTAAATATTTGACAATTATACACTTGATAACTTATTATTAAACACATAACAAAAAATAATCATTATAACAATAATTACATTTCATTTTAATTTCCTTTACATTGTTGTTATAATTTCGATTCATAGGAAAACTTCAATGTATGTATTATAAAGCTCAGCAATATATCGTAGGTATCAATAGTTAGAAATATTTCGTAAAAATGTTACATTTTTGTAAGAATTTCTATCGTAATTTATGAGGGACTAAAACATTTTTTTTTTCAAAATGAGAAGCAAATAAAAGTCTGTCTTAAAATTACAACGTTAACAAAAACGCTTTGAGGAGATAAATGGTGCATTCAAGCTAATAAAACACTCATAGACATGTTAATCATTAAAATATTTTTGAAATCTGATAAAATATTTATGTAACGAAAAATTTTACATTGTGTGTGATAGTTTTTCACAAAATATTTCCAAAGATTTAATTAAACTGACAGTATATTATTTCTATAGCCGCCGGAGAATTAAAGGAAATACTCGTTCGATGAAATATGTCTTAATTTCTTAACATATGATAAAAATATTTGTGCATTAAATCTTAAGAAATTACAAAAAATTTGAAAATTAAGATATAAAAGTATTTTGCTGTTTAAATGGAATTCACATTCGCCACACTGGTTTGATCTGATATGTACATAAAAATGAAGCTAAATAAATAGCACTGGAGTAAAATTTCTACCTCCGTTCTTTCAAAACTTTTCACTTTTTCTAGATCATTCTACGCCCACTTTTTCATTCGCTCTTAAACATGTGAAAAATGCGAATGAATGTCTTGTTACTTTTGTTGCGGCTGAATCTATGCATAAGTATATTCTTTCTTAAATTCTCAAGAACTCATGTACACATAGATGAAAAAGTTGCCGGAAATGAATTAATAGGGAGGAAGGGGTCTGTCGACGCCAACATTTATGGCGATAAATACGGTCATTGAAGTATTGCACAATATGCGCCATGGTAAATTCAGCTGTATGCAAAATTCATGAGGTGCCACTTTTCCTTTGTCTTTCAATGGATACTTTGGATTGATGTGATGCGTACTTTAGCTGCTATATTTTACGGGTTGTGATTATCCATTCTTGTTTAAAGTATATTTCGCATTCATCAGGAGGGAACGACGAATCCTCCTCCGTGCTTGCTTTATGATGAGAATTCGTCGTTCCCTCCTGATGTGGCATTCATTGGAGTATTGCGCAATATGTGACATGGTAAATTCAGCTGTATGCAAAATTCATGAGGTGCCACTTTTCCTTTGTTCCTCAATGGATACTTTAGATTGATGTGATGCGTACTTTAGCTGCTATATTTTACGGGTTGTGATTATCCATTCTTGTTTAAAGTATATTTCGCATTCATCAGGAGGGAGCGACGAATCCTCCTCCGTGCTTGCTTTATGATGATAACGGCCGCTGGCGCCTTTGTATGCACTCACTCTGCAGGACAGATAGACCTTGGACTGCTTAGAAGACTTCACATTGTATGCTATACATCCAGCATTCTGAGTAATCCTCTTATTGTGCCAACGAAACGAAAGGTCTAAATGGACATAAATATATATCAATTGGAGTTCAAGTCAATAATGATGAATACTAGATGTGTGCCAAACGTTTTTTTTTTTTTTTTTTTTTTTTTTTTTTTTTAAGTAATGGATTCCAGCGTATTAATTAGTTCCTGTCTGGTAATAGGTTTCAAAATTCAATTACTTTCAGATTGTGTGTTTCAAAATCGTATTATTTTCAAAATATAGGCTTCCATATTCCATTACTTACAGTACTCCTCTTACTTTTTTAGTATACTGCATTATCAGATTATTTTTTAATTATATTCTATTAAATGAATTTCAGCTTATATTCCATCGCTTCATTAGTTCTGAATTATATTTTACTGACGCAATACATTTTATAGTATAAAAAAGTTTCAAATTTAAATAATCATTCAAGATGCGTAGTAAAATTTGTAAGGTTAGCATTATAACAAAATAAATAGGGTGTTTTATAGAATATTTACTGTCGGAATTGGTTAAAAAACTATGATACTGTTTCTTATCCTATAACGTCCAATAACAGACTGTATTTTTTAAATTCCGACTATTATCTCACACTCTCCTATATATATATATATATATATATATATATATATATATCTTGTTCAAATTTTCAATCGTTAATAAAATACTTTTTATTCATTCAACCAAGTTCAAATACATTTTTTTAAATTTTTGGTGGATGACACTTGATGTTAATACAGTTTGTCAAACATTAATTCATTAATTAAATTTAATTGGGGAAATGCAGTTAGCCCAACCGCTAGGTGCGAATTCAAAAATCACCAAACTTGGCGATTTTTTTTTTTTTTTTTGACTGAACGTTATGTCAGCGAAGCGGACCAGGGTAGCCACATTTGGCAAAATACAGCCAAATAATTCATGCCGGCAAGGGAGGTAAGGCTAAACTGCATTCCAACCATTTAATTTACCGGATGAATTAAGAAACATGTCAATGCTTCTACTATGTCATTTGTATTGCAATACCAAATTTAGTAGAGCGTCGGCGTAGAATTTTCATGCCTTCGGATCGAATCTTGTCGAAGCATAAATTTTTTTTATTTGATTTTCAATTAATTAATTTTAGTTTCATATGGTAAAAAAAAATATTTCTCTTGTATAAGATATTTAGCAGGATATAAATTTAAGAATAAATACCGTCAGTTGCGAAGCGTGTAGGTCGCTGGAGAAAAATTTAATTTCCCTCTTAATATTGTAATTTTGTCACATGTATATACGTATTTATATTAATTGTAATTATTTAATAAAAAGTAAAGTAACTAAAATAAAAAATTTCTTTGTTGACTTAAGTAGGAATTGACTTATTTATTTTTATATTACTTGTTACTTATTAGTCCAGTCCAGCGCAAATTCGTGCAAAATGAGTTAAGGAGATTGTTGGTCTTTGGAAGGCCTGGAAATCACTATTACCTCTGTCATATCTATGAAAGGGACAAATTTACAGGCTCCATTGTATGTGTACAGGCAGATGGATATACTGATTTACATCATCATAAGACTCATTTATATTGGGATTATTATTATACAATAATGTTAGACAATACAGAGTTCGGTTAGTGGAGAACTACCTCTTTGAAAAAAATGTTATGTTTATGAGTTTATCAGCACGTTGTTCAAAATTGATCTCGATGAGGGAGACTCTTTGCTGGCTGCACTGAACCAGCCCCTTGCAACTTTTCAAAAGTTTCGAACTATTTTGGTAAAGCAATGGACTTCGATCCCACTGAATTAATAAACTGAATCAATAATCTCGAACACGGAATGTTACAGTATCTGTATTACAGCTTAACACATATTGAACTCAGATACTATGATTTTGATATGTTTCTGCGTGATAGACAATACTGAGTTCGAGATAGAAAATAAATTTATTGTATTTGAAAGTACTTTATTTCTGAAGCTCTACTTAATTAATTTTTTTGACAGATTTATTTACATTCTAACGACCAGAAATTTTTATAATCTCAATTTTCCTAAGTTTTTAGATTAATTTCCCCCCTTGATTTAAGCTTGAAATTCGATTGATGTAAATAAGCATATTAACGATGAATAAATTCGAAGTATTTTGATATATTTAATCGAGGAAAAGTTCATTAAAAATTCATAGTAATTCTTGCGAAATCTCATTTGACAAACGTGGTTCATATAGTGGTGTTCTCTTAACGTAACAATTATGAAATTATTCCTTCAAAGCGATTTTATTGTTTCTTAGAAGATAATCTACAATTGAATCTTAATAGATTAGATACTGAAGGAACAAGAAATTTTGTAGAAAGAAAAAAAAAAAGAAAAGAAAAGTTAAATAACCAGAAATCTAAGAAAACACAAATTTTACTGTCTGAATCTGGCAATATTTTGTACTATTCAATCTATGCAATTCTTCGAAAGGCATGAATAGTAAAAATAATATGTTATTGTTTTAACACGTATTAACTTTAATTATGAATATTATCTTACTTAAAAAATATTAATTTTGCCTTTCCTTAATCCAAATTTCTCTACATCGATGTTTGAAATTGAAATTAATACTCTTGTTTCGGAACTATACCGATTGAGATATGTTAGTTCTCCCCCCCCCCTTTTTTTTTTTTAATATTTGAGCATGTATATGAACAAGATAACTTATTACCCAAGCACAGCCTCTTCGCAACAAAAAAAAACATTTTGAAAGATTTTAATTATATTAATTCTTTCAAGATACAGTATTTCTAGAAATGAATAGCGTCAGAAACAACACATTTTTGTCAAAATGATGAAATAATATTTCGAGAACAACAAATGACTGTCTGTGTATTCTATGTTTATTAATTACTAGAGACTTTTTTTTGTTTTTAGCCCGCAATATTTTTGTCAGCTGGCTTGCTGTTTTAATAGTTATTATTCTTCAAGGCATTCTTTGTTTAAAAAATTACTGCGAAAAGGTTCTTATGATTAATATTTATGCACAGTTTTTTATGTAGTAATTAGCTAACCGCAAGTTATTCGTCACTGTTTCATCAACCGCATTTGTTAATTATTGCACTCATAGAAACAGATAAATAATTAGATTAAGTTCTGTCTGGCAAAAACCTGAAATTCGTTCTATTCTTAAAGGCAAAAAATCTTCAATTATTACTCAACGTTGTAATAATTGAATAAACAAGTAGAATATTTCAGTGACTAGTCAATTTATGAAGAAAAACATCCTGAACTGAGGAGTGTATTGCTTTGATGAACATTTTCAATCTGAGCAGAGCTTGTTGATAAAACTAGTGAATAAGAATATGTTTACTATCGTAATTAAAATTAGGCTTAGTATTCATTCAAACAAAGCAACATTGGATTTCTGTATGGTAATTATTTTTTTGAGTCTCTTTTTATTGATGGATAGAGAAACAGTTTATCTATTTAGAAAAAAATAACAAGCAAAAGTTATAAATCATCATTGAAAGAAGAATTTTATATTGAAACGAAAATATACTACGAGGATCGTTCAATAAGTCCTTAGAAATTCCAAGAGATGGCGCTTGTAGCATCGAAAATGGTTTATTTGTAGTAAGCATCATGACTCATATGACAGCTGCCAAAGTTTAAGTTACTCGAAGGTTTGATTGTCGCTTGGTTTCCCGGTGTGTAACAACCTCGAAACAAAATGACGTCGACAGCTCGACACGGAAGCAGTCAAATTTTGATTTGGTGGCAAATGTCTACCAATTCAAAACAAACTTACGAATCAATGTCAAATTTGTTTCGGCTCCGTTTAACAGATGACATCACCGAGTGGTAATAGTAGTTTACCTTTATGATGCCATCTATCTTCAAATACAAGTACATTTTGAACCAACCTCGTAACTTATGTAAAAAGGTATATTTTGAAAGTTTTAGATTTCGTGAAAAAGATTTATTTCTTAATAGATCTTGGGGATAATCTATATTTATTCTAAGAATGAATTAACATCTTCTTCATATTTTAAACTGACATGATTGTAAATATACATCAGTTTTAATGAGGCATAAGTTTTTAAGCTGGAATTGAATTTTAAAAAAAAAATCTAAATATATTTGTAACAAAGACAACTGTTATAATTGTTGAACAGTCCATTAAAAAATTACAAAGTCTTTTTAATTTTGAAAATTAGGAAATAAATAACGGTACCAAATACAAACAAAGGAAATATGATATTACAACGTATACGAACATATGATATGCAATATATACATATACAACGTAACAAAATACAATAAATATATTACTCGTATTTATTACAATCGGGTTTCAATAATTATGAATATTGTAATAAATGGTTAAGTTAATAAATGAAAAGCTATTGTTAACAAATTTTAAGATCATTTGTCTAAAAACAAATAGTATGAAAATTAATGATATTGGTAAATTTTTTCCTGATAATTTCATACTTTCCGTTTTTTATTGGAATGACTATGTGGTTAAGTTCAACTTCAGAAATATTGTGCCATTCTTCAACAACAGTGACTTCCAGTTATCCTCCTCACCAAGACAAAAGCGAGACTTATCACAAAAAAAAACAACTACCATTTCGCATAGCTCCATGTTTTTCCCTCATAACACCAATTTGGTTTCTACCGACGTTGCTATGGTTTTAAGGGTAATCTCCTTCATGTTAGCAATCCAGAAAAATGCTGTCATCTGCTAAAATGATACTGGCCCCAACAGGGTGGTTCAGAGGAGGCATCACTGTTCACATAATGTCCGGAATAGTGGCAGTTGGTGTGATTCGCTCTTGCCGGACAATTCTTTCATCTTCCCTTCACGCAGTTCGTGTTGTTCTCCCTGAGCCGAGCCTACTTGTCGAGAGCAAGAACTTCCTTATATCCCATTTCTCCCAACCTACAGTGTGGAACTGCAACATCTGCGCAACCTATATGACGCGGAATCAGACGGAATGACCATCCTCCTTCATACAATCCTGCGATGCGATTCGTTTCAAAGGTGCCCAACCGTTCATATGGCTCTCATTTTCTTCTCAAAGCATTCTAAACTTCAAAGCAATAAATTGATCCCAAGTCACACTGGGTGGAGTTAAGACTATGCGCTTTGGAGAACCTTTTCGAAGAGCCTTTTGTGGCGTGATGAGTCACGTATTTGCCGACATCAATGGGGCCGACGCGGCTGACACTTTAATCATTCGCATATCCAACAAGGATGAAACATTTTAATTTACATTTGATTACCTTGCTTCTGTCTGTGTGCAACTTTTTTGACAATAACTTTTTGCGTGCGTAAAGGAGGAATAACGGCGAATTGACTTTGAACGAAGTATAAGTTGTCATGGGATTTAGAACTGTAATTCCAATGGAAAAAAAAGGTAGTCAGTGAATCACTGTTGTTAAAATGTTTCATTCCTAGGACTCAAAATATGTTATAAAATTTTCTATTGCCAAATCATTTTCGAAATCTGAATTCTAAATTTTGAGCAAAGAATGTTTTCTCCTAAACTTTTAGTTAAGAAATACAACTGTATTTATCGGCTCTTTGGCACTGGGATTGATTTTATCATTCGCGAGGAAAAAAACCATTTTCTTTTTGCTCTTCACCTAACTTACTTCTTCGTTATTTTCCTTCGCATTTATTTGCAAATAACGTCGTTGTTGAGTCAATTCCGCCGAAACGTATGTTATGTGCCTAGTGTTTTTAGGGACATTCTTTTAAAACGTTTTTATCATTTTAAATTGCAGGAAAAAATTACATAACATTTGTTCTCAGGAATTCAGATATGGCTTTTTTTTTTCCCTCATGAGAGTAAAATTAAGTGTTATTGTATCGTGGGAGCTTGGAAAAGAAATTTCGCGTGACTCAATGACTTTTAAAGAAATTGACTGAGAGTTTGGATGTGAAACAATTTTTTGCTAAAAGTAATCACGGAAAGAAATGTGTAAGATGTGAAAATAGTTAGGATGCATTGAAACAGAATACATCACGAAAATGATGCATTTTTGTTCATCCAAATATATGAGTGTCGTGAGAAAGGTTCATTTAAATGAGAAGCAAAATTTTTCTACTATATATATATGTGTGTGTGTGTGTTGAAAAGGCTGTGAATTAAACTTTGAATACTCAATTGATGGAATGTTGTTGTCATTTATAAGAACTGAATAAGAATTTTGTATATTCGGTTCTTTTTTAATGCTGGATAAATTTATCCGTTTATGTGTTAATTTATCAAGTTTATAACTGTTTGTGAAACACATGAGGTTTTTCTGTTTGAGAATATGGGAATAACACCTATGAGAGTTCAGCGTGTGACGTTTTTGGACCCGTGAAAGGAGCGAGTCAGTGACTTTTTGGAGCGTACCGAACCCTGGACCTGTGGGTTCGAAGAACGAAGTAGACCAATCACTTTTTGTTGTGCCTTTTTAGAAAGACGTCTGTCTCAGGTCAGTTATTAAAGCATTTCTAGCGTTGCTTTTTAAGAGAGCCGCTACATATTCCCCCTCCAGTATGATCATGATGATACGTGGAGGAACAGTGGTGTTTATAGAAAAGGTCGCTTTTTCAGCTATTACTGCAGTTGATTTTCACCTTTTCCGTGTTGAATTGAGTTTTGCGAGGAGCAGTTTTGCATTTGAAATCATCGGCTGTCTCGAATTCGGTGGCGGGTCTTGTCGACACGTGCGCTGTTGCCTGAGTTTCACTAGTTGTAATTTATGTGCTATTGTCTTCGTTGGATGCACAGAAGCAAGTGTTTCTCGTCGGGTACCCATGCAGCCAGTTGATCTAGGGTGTGTTGCCATCTTGTGTTCAAGTCCTGGGTCACCTCTTCGGCGAAAGTGATTTTCAAACCGTGGTGGAGGGGGGTCGGTTGATTATGGATGCTGAGTCTACAGGTTACGAAAAGTTGACTGATCGCTTTTTGCTGCACCTCTACCAACTCGGCTAAAAGAGACGTCTACCCCAGGGTAGTTTTTAAGGCGTTTTAACATCTGTCCCTGCTGTTGAAGAGAGCTGTTACAAGACAATCTGGTATTTTATCGTTCACTTGATGGGGGAATACGTAACAATAATTACTTTTTGATAGTCACATTATTTTCTTTTAAAAATTATATTTTTTGTACTAAGGCGGTAAGGGTTATTAATATTTGAATGAGGATTTCTTTGCAATGCAATGTAAAATAATTCGAGATAAAAACCAACGTTTTTGAAAACAACATTTTTATATGGTGGCAAAGTTTATTAAAGAAAATCATTGAAATATTAGTTAAAACTGGTCGCATATATCTAAATATTGCATTGTTAGGCAAGTAAGAACGGTTCCCAAATTTTCAGAGCTCTAGCTTGATGGGAAGTTGTGATAGAAAATTTGATGACACACACACACCAAGTGAAATACATAAAACGTTTTAAAATAAAAAATTAAACAAGAACTAAAATGTAGAATTTTTTTTTATACTTATGCGTCTCCTCACTTCTCATCTTGTGAGAGGAAAACATATTGTGAATACATTTCAACATATCTCAACTGTTTCTTTAATTAAAGATGAAGAGAAAAGGGGGGGGAGAGAATTGCGACTTCTCTTGAAGCATGGTACATGAAAGGTAACATTGCATTTTAATTGGATTTTACGGATTAAAATTTCTTTTTTGAAGATCGTGATACTTTTTCCACAAATCTAACTGTGCACTTAGACTTTTTCACAAAATAGCTAGCTTCGAGACTCTTAAGTTATTTTTAGACTAACATTTTGTAATAAAAATAATCCGAGTACTCTTTTTTCCAATAATATCCATTCAAATGTATTGATATTTAAAATTTATAAACTGAAATAAAATTTCTGAGGTTAAAAATCTTCTCCAGCAAATAATTTATTCATCGAAGTAATAAAGATTCTAAAACTATATTAACTATTAGTAAGTTAAAAAATATACTGCTTCATATACTGTTTCATATTCACATGTATGAACTATGTAACTTGTATATATATATTTAAAAACAAACATTAAATCTGACTTTTCTTATCGCGTAAAAATATTTCTACATGATGTATGAGAAAGAATTCTTACATATGAAAGCTGATTCAATGCATTTTATTTCTTAAAAACTAAGAAGTCTAAAACAGAAAAATATGTTGCGGCTAAAGGAAAAAAATATATACTCTCAAAACTTTTTTCCTTTTAGGTACTAAAAATTACATTTCCCTTACTAGCTGGAATATGGAAAATGGATCAAGAAAAACATGAGTTATGTATACAGATCGTCTAGTATATTTTTAGACATATGGGAAACTTCGAAATTCAATTTTTTTTTTATTCGTCCGAGAAGTTTTACTTTTAACGTAAACTCTATTTTTAAAATTCTTTTCAGACATGAAGAGATTAACCAAAGAAATTTGAAGTAACAGAAATAAGAAATGCAAATGTATTTCCTGGAATAAATACATATTTTGCAATGCTGATATTTGTTATATTTTTATAAAGAACGTCTCAAAGTGTGTATGTTAAATTAAAGAATAATAATATTTTAAATATATTTCGTAAACAGTTTTAAATCGAATTTAATATCGAATTACTGAATGACATAAAACTTGTATTTATGAATACAGTTTTACGTTTAAAGCAGTAAGAGGAATGTTAATATAATTTCACACAAAATGGTTGCCATCAAAATTATAAATATAGAAAAATATGTGAGATACAATTTATGCTTTGCCTTTTTATATTCTGTATGGAATATAAAAATGTAATGTATAAATGTGTATCGCAAGATAGTAATGTTCGAAACCTGAAAAATGATTTAATAAAATACTTCATATTTTTGCACATTGTTTTCAATATACATACCCGTAATCAAAAGGGTATATGTATTATCATAAGAGTTCCTTATAATGATATCCTTATATCACAAGGAATCATAAATAAACGCATACTATATAGAGATATTCGTATTCCGAGGAGCTTACAAACAATTTGAGGTGGGAAATGAGAATATATCTTAAAATAATATAGAAGAGACAACGTCCTAAGGATATGGTGTTATTTCGAAAGCCAACACAATTATAATGCCTCTTGTTTATTGAAACATTAAGAGAACTTTAATTAACTGAAAAATGAACTCGCTGTCAAAATATTTCGAAAAGAAAAAGTTTGAAGATACCTTTAATTTATTTTTGTAGTGAGTTTCTCGAAATGGGAATGGCTGTGATAGCCTAGTGATCATGGTCGCGGCTGGCGTTGTTTCCTTGGAGTCATGGGTTCGAGCCTTGTGCCAAAAAGACCCGCCGGGAAGCGGAGTAGATGCATGTTTAATCCGGTCGAGGTCAAAAATCCTAATGTTGGTGTGGTGTGGATGTTTAGAAACGGAAGTGCCGGCTCAAGAATCATCCTCATCACTTGACTGAAGTGCGAAATTACGAGATCTATCACCAACAACCCTCATATTGCTTCTCAGTGCAACGTTGACAAACAATCACAATTGTTTGTTAAAACGTTATATAATTTAAAAAAATCATTTTTTTTTCTCGTGATCTAAAGAAAATACATTTCATAGCTGAAAGAATATCAAAAGATGAATAACAACTGATTAAAAAGAACGAAAATTTTGAGACATGAAATTTCAAAAGGAAGAAAGCAAAAAAAAAAAAAAAAAAAAAAATGCATTATTAACTTTTGTTATCGAAATCATCATTTTATATATTAAGTTGTGTTACATTTGCAACGGAAGTTATTATAAAATAAAATTTTAATTTTGATTTTATACACATGCATAATAAGAGCAACACATGACACACATAATTTGTGCGCTTAGTATTAACTTATTTATTGTTCCATTTAAGGTTCTAATAAATTTACAAAAATATGTTGGCTTACACTTACTGATCAAGGATTAATTTCTCGATCCAAGTTTCTCGTGTGATTGTCCTTTTTATACAAAAGAATCAGTTACTGTTGCTTTTCTTTTTATAAGAATGTGAAAATTAAAGAAATCGAGAACTAGGGAGGGGTGTTATTTCACTCAATAGGTTAAATATTTGTGTTACGTGTTTGAAATCTAATCCGTGTGTGTGTGAGTAATACATTCCTTACAAAACTCTATTCATATTGTCCGTAATACGTTCTTTGTATTACAGACAATATTAATAAGTTTATTAATAGAGTATATACATAATAGGTAGTATTAATAGAACTGAACTATTAGGACAATATTATACTTTTCTTTCAACAATTTATTCTCTTGATTCTTTTAAATAAAGAAACTTGTATATTATGTGAATAAATATCTTTTTGAAATGAAAGTTACACGATGTTATCGTCTTTGCAATTGCATCTTTCCGTTGTTTTCACTGAGTCGTGTCACGGTTAATGCTTCATGTCACCCTCGTTCCTTCGTGGCGCAGTCACCTATTCCAGCACCGTTATTGGTTCGTAGAACAGTCACCGCTTTCTGTCCGTTAGTGAAACATAATCCAGAATTAATGAGGGACGGGAATATGAACTAAATTTATATGAAGGTTGTATATATTCGAAAATTAATGGGGTAATGAAATGAAATTAAAAGTTACAGGATATAGGAACACATATTCTGAAAGTAGTAGGATTTTAGAGTCTATTACTACTGAAGCTAATACATTAGAATCTATTACTTTCAAGTAGCAGTTTGGCCCGTCTCTTGTCGAGAAACAAAATTTTAAAATCCATTTCATAAGTTGGAGCCTGTTCTTTCAAATCTATTACGAGATATAACGTAGACAGCCTTATATTGAATCAAACTGGACGTCAGAAGTCCTCGATTAACATGATGCGGTGGAATAAAAAGTTAGGAGCGAGAATCAATTTAATTTTAAATTCTTAATCTTATCATGAGGCTATAACATCCCTCAGTTATTAATTTCTGCATTCGTTGTAACTACGAGTAAATGCAATCGGAAATTGCTAAGACAAGAAGTTCTTAATTTAATACAGAGACGATAGTTAAGAACTAACTCTATGTATCAATCGTCACGTTATAAATATGCTGAATTACGGTAGACTGCTACCTGCTGCGCGAAAAATTTAGGAGCGGCGAAACCGCTTAAAGTAGAACGCAAAAAATAATAAATAAATATTGCTCATTATTTCTAGAAAATAAATGAGGTGTAAAATCGAATACAACAGAAACTGACTGAATAAAAGTCCAGTTGATGTTCTTAAATTCATTATTTCTCTTAGAATAGAACCAAATTTGAACATTGTTCTATTTCTCTTAGAATAGAGCCAAATTTGAACATTGTTCTAAGAATTTTGCCCGTAACTGTTGTTACGAAGGGAAAAACCTTTTTTGAATTAAAAATTATAATTCATCTAAGAACCGCGCTTCACCTCACTCCATCACTAGCTCATTCCAAGTCCACTGTAATGATCTTTATTCCGTCCTCTTCCTGTCATGTCACCATATGCGAAGCAGAAGCGGCTGTTTAGCCGCTGGATCTTCTAAGTACGTAAAATACTCGATGTCTACTCAAAACCGCCTTTTAGGGTTAATCATGTTTGGCCATTGGATTTGAATCGAGTAATAAATTATAGCTGACAGAAGTTATTCGCGATTTTGCAGAAAAGAAACTTTGGAAAAGATTGTTTTAATTTAGGTTTAGGCTTCATATATTATTGTTCGAGTTTTGTTTGTTGTTATAAAAATGAATTATCTCTGAAAACAGTAGGCACTAGTTTCAGTTGGTATGTTTATTGTCATTGGTACGTTAAAGATGTAGGTTTTGTTTTCGAATAAAACAATTTTCCGTAAATCTGTATCAGGATTATTGTATTACTTCAATTACATTTCTTTTTCCTGGTTAACATAAATAGCTTATTTTCCATTTTTATATATTTTATTATTATTTTAAAGCTTGGTGGGGGCTGCATTTTTAAGGGGGTTGACTACGGTTGCAAAAACACTAGGAGCGGCCTTGGTCCGAGTGAGTTGACTCGTGACAACTAAGGATCTGATTAAACTTTCACTCACTCTAGAAGATTCTTTCAATCAGTCCATCTGCTATGGGTGCTATTTCACACATGTCTACTATAACTACTCGCTATTAATCATTGTTCTCAAACCTTTAAATTTAAATGTCTTAATCCTAATTTTCCAATATTCAATTTGGCATTGCTTCTATTTACGTTTCTTTTATTCAATTCATTTCATTTCATTCGATATATTTTGCGTAGAACCCGTTCCATATGGTTGGGTTGAAATTTTATTTTATGCAATTCAATTCATAAAAAGTCCACACAATTAGTTAAGAGATAGCCCAACGTTGCAAAGTTTGTAAGGAAAACCGTATTATCCATTTGGTAAACCTTGCTGAACCCTAGAGACCTCATAAAGCCTTGTAAGATTTTATGGTTCAATATTTTTGTTATGTAATTTCAATATATAGAGTTAGACCTAAGTATCTAGAAACCTCTGTGCTCCATATGTATCAATACTATTCTAGCTGGGGGGATGAATGTCGTTTTTAAGTAATCGCAAAACAAAAATATTTTTAAATTTTTGTTCAGAAAATATTTGAAAAAGATGAAAGTAATAGAAAAATATATTTTAGCAGTCATTTTTTTTAGAATATTTAAAAATTTAAAATAGTTCATTAATTTTGCTATAGTAGCCGTGAGTTTTAGCTTTTAAAAAAATTCGGATTCTTAAATAAATATCCAACTTACACATGAACAGTTTCATGGTAGCTGTGAAACTGCGTAACTTAATTATTTAGTTTTGCATGCTTGCTTTTTTCATAGTTACTTTAAAATAAATTATTAAAAAGAACGGGGTTTTTTTTCTTTCATCACAACCATTCTTAATAAATGAATGAATGGATCGCCGAAATAAATTCTTAATTATTTGAATTCAAATTTTTTGAGGATTGCAATTTTTTTAGGAGCAATAATACTAATACTTTCCATTTTTTGCTGCATCATCGGCTTTTCAAACAAAAAAAAGAACCATTAATTACATTAAACAAGAATAGTTAACCGAAGAGGGAAAAAAAAAATCAGTTCAAAAAATTAACATAATCTCAAAGAATATCGTCGCATTGCAAACTAATTTGTTTCATTTCAAATCAGTGTGGCAAAGAAAGTATTTTAATTGTTCGTGTTTTTGCTTGAAGATCATTTTTAAAAAAAATCTACATTTTACTCTGTTTGTTTCATTCGATAAGCATACAATGCAAAAACGTTTGAAGTCATTTCTTTTGAAAAAACATTTAAAATATTTTTTGGTTATTGAGATTTCGTTTATTCCCCCACTTCTTTGCAATGAATCTGAACTCTGCGATTGTGCTGCCATCTACAGTTTACCAACAAAACGAACAAAGTAATTATATTACAACAAATAAATAAATGCTTTATTTTTATAACAAAACGTTAGAAATTTATTCGGCTTAAAAATTATTATTTTCGCGCCACTTTTGCTTAACATTATTTTCAATGCAAAAGAAATCAATTTCTTAATTCCCTCAAGTACTTAATTCATATAAAAACAACATTTGTGCGGATAGTTGACGGACGGGACTAAGCAAGGCCTCGCACTGAGATTTCGTATTTTAATTAACAGCCCAATCTATATATTTCAGTCATTACTAAATTAAAGGGGCCAAGTAACATTAAAACTAAGTAAATGTAAATTAAAATTATAATAAATGTGTATATATATATATATATATATATATATATAACACTCAATCCACTACATCAAAAAAAAAAGGTGCTATCCATTGAAAATCATTTAAGTTAAGTCTTAATTTAAGTTGTGACGTTGGGCTATTTGTGATTTTCTCTTCAGGAACCTCGGGTCTTTTTAGACACTCAAGGGGCTATTGTTTTAGATGGATCACTTTTGTCATTACACATCACTTTCAATTTCCTTTAATTTTAATTACATGTAGCTGATATAATATTCAAATTAATAACTTATCGTTTGCTTTAATTACATTTAGCCTAAATATATCCAATTTAATATAATTTATAGTTTCCTTTAATTTAAATATCAGAAAAGTTTACTATTTCCCATTTCTCGATATTTTCATCGTTTACTTTAACTTTTATATTTAATTGAGTAATTTAATAATAATTATATACATATATATATATATATATATATATATATAAAGTGCCACTGGGGTAGCTAAATCTGTTCTTTGCAAAAATTTTCATAGAATTTTGTATTGATTTGAATTGCAGTAAATTAGAATTCCTTCCCGTTCTAAATGGAACTTGTTGAGGTAAATTAGATGAAGATAGAAACGAAGTGATTTAGATATAATTGTATATAAAATTTATGCAATTCTTGGAAAATGAAGGGATATGGATTTGCGTTTATAAAAGTGTTATTCAGACTGAAATAGTTCTGTTAATTTTGTGGATTGAAAAGAGTTCCATTAAAAGTGTTCAGCTGCTTGGATTATGTTGAAGAGAGATGTGAACTTGAGAACGAGTGGACTGGTAAGAAAAGATTTCTAATTTAAATCATAAATTAAGATAATGAGTTAAGTTGAGATTCTAGAGAAGGAGAGACTTTGGATATTCTACAGTGATAATGAATAAAGAATCTATTTCGTTCTTGCGTGTCTTCAATTGGAGTTTAGTTGTTTTAAGATTAATAAACATGTTTAGTTGTTTTAAGATTAATAAACATGTTTAGTTGTTTTAAGATTAATATAATATAATTCATATAATATTGAGGTATGACGTACGAGCTGATTATTGACGGATAGCTATCACAAAGTAAAATAATTAATAAGTCCTGAAATAACGTAAGCAAAAATAAAATTACACTAATTTGGATTTATATAGTTTGGTATTATTACCACTTATATTTCAATAAATGTGTTTTTTACGTCATGTAAGAATGCTTCGTAAGATTTCATTTATTTATTTGTTCAGTTTTATTTACTGAGGCTCCATTCCATATTTGTGCCTGAGGTCGAGAAATTTTAAAGGCATTTTTCTCTGAAAATACACCACATATAATGTATTACAGTAACAATTGTAATAAATTTCTTTTCTTCAAATTCTTTTTTAAATCTAAATTTCTTTGATCAAAAAAATTATTTATTTAATAAGTGTTAGTGTTAAATTGAACTTTGATTGTTTTAAAACAAAATATTTTACTGAGAAAATAATTAATTGCCAATCTTATTTATGGGTAAAAGTGTTAAGTTTATTTTCTCATAAAA
This sequence comes from Nephila pilipes, assembly GCA_019974015.1. NCBI lineage: Eukaryota > Metazoa > Arthropoda > Arachnida > Araneae > Nephilidae > Nephila > Nephila pilipes. The sequence continues at coordinate 3,870 of BMAW01108178.1, read as the reverse complement.
TAACATTTATAATATTTTAGTTTCTATCAAACCTTCAGGAAAAGCATTAATTGTATCATTTATATTTCTTTAAAAATTGTTTTTCGCTAAGAGGTTGTATTTCACCATTTAAATGCTTCTAATTAACTTTAAGAGTCAATAAAATTTTCAAGTGGCTTTTCTTGATTCTGTAAAAGTATGTGATCATTTTTATAACTCTTAAGTTTCTGAAGTTTTAAAAGCAGTTCTTCTACAGCTTTTAAAATAACAAATGCGTAACGTGACTTTATAATTTGATATAATATTTGAAAGAATGTTAAAAAAAAACTGTGTAATAAGTGAGCTCAAAAATTGATATTAAAAATGAAAGGAAGTATAAAATATCAAAGAAACCTAAAGGATTATTTAACTTTTATTTACTGCAGATTATTTGCATTTTGCAAATTATACATTGTTGAAATAAATGAAATATTTTAATTGGGATTGTTAGAGTAGATAAATTTTTTTTTAATTTTGAATACCTTTGTTTATTTTTTATGAGTATGTAATTAAAAAGTACGAGAGAGAGAGAGAGAGAATTACGACTGCATTTTCAGGTACGAGAAATAGATAGAGACTGAGAATCAAACTGAGACTAAACGTCATCGTCTTTATCAGCAGACATTCGAATAAAACAGATTTTATTTTCCTGTAATCGACAGTATCAGAGTTATGCAATAATCTCGGTAATAATTAAGTTTTCGATTTCAGAATATTCATGACGCGTGGAACTGAATCAAGTGAACTCTTAAATGTTATTCTGAACTTTTCAAGAACTTGCAGTGATTACTTCTGTAGTTTAACTTCCTTGATAACTTTTGAGAATTCGTATCCAATAATAATGGATTTTGAATTGGGAAAATGTGTTTTAATATTGCTGTCCTAAGCTTACTGAGACATTTCATACAACCTTCTTGCAGTGTTTCGTACTTGCGATATTTGCAGCGTATGAATTAGCGTTATTCTTCATTCGAAAATATTTTAAAATTGCATAATGTATATCTCTAATCATGTACAGAAACTTACACATGTCTGCCATTAGGGTATAACAGTACTGCACTAAATACACACATCGAACAGTATTCATTGAAGTGAGATCTTCTTAAATATAAAACATCGATTATTCAATTTTATTCTTCTGTATTTTAGACATTCATCGAGAAAATTAACTGTTTAAAAAAAGGTGGAATAAGGTTTGTTTTATGTCTTTCTCTAATTTTATCAGTTGAAAACTTTCAGCTAAAAAATTTCACCCTACTTAATGGTTTGGAAAATACACTTACACCTAACATGGCTCGGGGTTTTGTGGAACCCGATAGATATGAAATGACTGTATCAAACCAAGCACATAAATCTCCCTTCACACTACGTCAATTTGAAAAGAACTAAAAGGGCGCGATATATTTAGCATCATTCACTTTAGTTATAAAAATTGGATTAAAATTACGAGATTTGAACCCGCTACCCATTTGCTACAAGTCCGTTACCATACCAATTAAGTTATCGCGATCCTGAAGCATTCTTCATAAATTTGTAAAAATAGTTCGAGCTCGGTGAATGTCTGTACTTCTTAAGTTATTAAGGAACCAAATTTAAAAAAAAAAATTATATTACATTAGCGTTAATAAAAATTTACAAGAATGCAGACGTATATACTAAAATTCCTAAATCTTAATAGTTTATTTTTATATATTTAATTATTTTCTATTGTTGCCTTCATGAGAAAGCGAATTTTTAAATACTTTTCCTTTTGATCCTTTTTCATGTTTTGAAGTTTATCTTCATGCTGTTTTTGTCATGAATTCGTTCATATATTAGTTCTCTTTCTTATTTGTTTTGTGGGGTATTTCTCGTTTTTCTAAGTTTTGTAGTTGAAAAATTTTCATTTCTTTTTCTTTTACTTTTTCTATAATCTAACAAGTTTATGTGTAAGTTTTCATTATAATTTTGCAAAATTCTATTTAATTATATTTTTTCTGCATTTTTAAAAAATGTTTTATATATTTTGCACTGTAAATGAAATTATATATATATATATATATATATATATATATAGGTATATGTATATTTAGGTATATGAAAGGTATATGTATATTTAGGTATATGAAAGGTATATGTATATTTAGGTATATGTATATTTAGGTATATGAATATATTTTTATTAGGTATATGAAAGTTATGTCCATTTGTGAAGTGAAAGAAAGTAATGCATTTATATATTGTATAAATGCATTACTTTGTAAAATAAAATGGAATGGAAAACATATTGTAAAATAATATTTATTTTCCATCGTTATATGAACTCTTGCCAGCCATCGAAACCAATATGTTTTCCGTCGTTACTTATGAACTCTTGCCAGCGTGATGGTAATTTGTAAATACCATTTTTGAAAAATGCCTTGTCTTTAGAGGCGAAGAACTCATGTAACGAGAGTTGACGTATGCTTCAGTTTCGAATTTTTTCTTTTCAAAAAAATTTGCAGGGAAATAAGCAAGTGATAAATAGAAGGTGTTAGGTCTGAGGAGTATGGGGATGTGGCAAAAATTCCAAGCTAAGCTCTGTGATTTTTTGACAAATCGCCAAATCAGCACGTGGTTTGGCATTTTCATGATACAATATGTACTTCATATTGAACATCTCCAGCCTCTTTTCTTTTAGCGGTTTGTTTAAATTATCCATTTGGTGACATTATCTCTCTGAACCGAGTTCTTTGTTAGAACTCAAAGCACGAAATGTATTGGTTCTGGAATGTCCCTCCCTATGCACTGCGTTCTCTTATTCAGACTCAATCCCGATGTAGAAGAGGGAAGGGGACAGATGGTCTATACTGCAAGTATGCTCTTTTCCTTTAACTATGTGTTCGAAAATAATCCATTCTTCATCATCAGTCATCATCCGGTCAAAAATAGGTTTGTTTTCGTTCTGAGCAAACATAGATGTGCATATGATGATTCGATTAAATATATTTTTCTCGTTTAACTCAAGAGGTTCCCATCTGGAATGTTTATAGACCGATCCTAGGAACGACGGAAATTGTATTGTGCATTGAATATTATTAAATGTATGAAAAATGATTTTTTTTTTCATTTCGCAAATGGACAGAAATTTACCTTATATATATATATATATATATATATATATATATATATA
>BMAW01108171.1:0-10718 GCA_019974015.1 Nephila pilipes | reverse complement strand
CAGTACTTCGTTCGTTGCGTATTGCTGTTTTATTTAGAATATTTTGTCTTGTGTTTGGTCAATATGTCCCAAATTACTCCAGTGCCTCTTTTAACCAATAACTATTCAGATCAAAAATTTTCTGATGTAAAATGTGTTCCTATTTAGTCCCTATATTTTTGTGTGCTAAATGGCATTTCAATGTTCGATGTTCACATTAGAAAATGGCGCAGAATGTTCCTAAATTTAACATGATAAACGGATAGATGCGTCACCAACTTATGAAAATTGGTATCTGATGTTTCATTCGCCCAAGATTCTTTGAACAGCCTCAAACGAAAAACTCTTTTAAGAGGAAATTAGGAATCAAAATAACAGAATATTTTTAAGACAAATATATTGTAAATATCGTTCTTTATAAAATCGTGGGGAGTCATAATTTGAATCAATAGTTGGAGAATTGATGAAAAATTGCTGGAAATTTATCATTTATCGTTTCCATCCAGTAAATTAATTGCGAAATCCAATGATTTGAATATTGGAAACGTTGGTTAAATATTATTTTACCAAACAGATATTTATAAATGTGTGCTATGATGGTTTCCTTCTCTCTATATATAACATCGATCAATAACTCTGAGACTAACTTAGAATGGCGCTCGTAGTAAACCAGTAACCAAGTCTTTCTAGAGTACTAACCTTTAGCCCAGAAGCAGTAACAAAATTTTAAGTCAAATCAGACAGAAAGTTTTTCCAAATTATGATTGCCAAAGTGCTTTCGATAGAGCAAAAACAACAAGTCGATGATTCAAGCTAATTTATCATATTTACTCGCAACAAAAAGTTCTGGAAAAAGGAGTTTTTGGGAAGATTTGGAAAAGCATTGGGCAGTTGTACCTAAAGTGATTAACAAGGTGTTATGTTGATGAATAAAAATTTTGCAAAAATGTTGATGACCCCAGACTCTGAGTTGTGATCGATGTACATGTTTTGTTTGTATATATAATAACGAATGAAGAATATGAGTGAGTGAATATGTGAATTTCTTATGGAGAAAGAGCCAGAGGTTTAGGTATAATGTGATAGATAAGTTTTATTGCGATAAAATATTCATTTAATATATAAATAATAGTGTTTTTCCCATTAATTTATCTAACGATGCTATGCTCAGTTATATCATCATTTTAATATGTTATTCTTTCATAAATTAAAATGAGGACAGTTCTTGCGCATGATTAATTTATTTTAATTAAAGTTTTTTTCTTTCTTACTAACAAAAAAGTTGCTAATTTTCTCTGATAGAGATTTGTATTTTTAATGATTTTTTTTCGTACTTTTTTCCGGAAATACACCCCTATGTAAGACGGTGAAAATTAGATAAATTCTCCGTTGCAAACCTTTTTTGAGATCCTTATTTTAGACCTTCAATGACATTTTTTTTTTTTAATTTTTGCATCTGAATTTCTTTTTCCTTATTACCGCTGTTGAAAGGATAATTTAAAGTATACAATTAATTCTGAAGATGTTTAAAAACTTTAATACTTATGGATTGCTTGAAATTTGTGATGATTGAATGTTTTCCATTACAGTTATAATTACCCTTCAAATGTGTATATAAAAATGTTTCTAAGCACCTCAATTAAAAAATGTTTTTAATCTACAACTGAATAACATTTAAATATTTTGCACACATAAACGGCTTCGCAATAATAGTAAAGCTTCTGTGTGTATGTGTGTGTTTTTATGCACAAACCTCTGTAAAAATATCAAAAGTAACTAACAACAAAACGAAAAGCAGAGTATTTTTATAAGTGAGATTGATACAAACTGATTCATTGAAAGACAATATCGTCGGAAGCATTTGAAAATATAGGTACTTGAATAGTAAAAATCAATCCGTCTAAAATTACCACTTGGTAAAATTATTCATTGTTTCACGCATTTTGTTCCCTCAATCTTGTAACCTGGAAAAGCGCAGACCAAACGACGGCAAATATTTTTGTAAGTATCGTATATTTCTCCACTACCACACTTTTTTAATTTGTATGTCGTGAGTCCAACATAATTGCCATCTCTCCTGTTGACGTCCAGCAATATAGCAAAAGAAAGAGGCTTTTCCATTTTTCTCACAGCTTTTCCCGGTAGTCTGCTCCTTGCAGAGTGCAGACATGTCAAATCATCAACAGGAACTCCGTTACAAACAGCACAATGAGGATTTCTGTAGGCAGCACTGGTGGAATCACTCACAGCCGACAAGTAAGAGTCGCATGCCCTTATGTAGTTTTGTCGAGTCCATGTTCTGGGGCATGTTGAAATGAGACCAGATCTGCAAGGCCTTACCGTTATGTCAACAGATGGGGGCTTGTCAAACGCAAACTCGCATGGGTAGAAATATCCATCGCGCAGGTAGCCCCATTTGTTATGATCGTCACTGTACGTGACATCATCCCACGTTATATTCGGGTTAGAATGTGTCACTTCACAGAAGTATATCAGCCATGTCTTCAGAGAGGTTTGAGACGCGTCATTGCAGAAGGCGCAATAACGATTCAGATAAGTCTTGCGACTCAAAGTATCGGTGACTGGAGTAGAAAACAATGGATCGCTGAAATTATCGTTCCGGCATTGCCGCCTTATCTCGTCACCCACAAAATTGACTGGGCAACTATTGATCATGTACGCTCCCTGGCGGATGTTCGTAGTACCATAAGACATGCACGTGTAAGATGATAATTGCAGAGATGAAAATTTTCCGGCATCGGCACAACAGTCGCCAAATATTCCACACCAAGAATCGCATTCGCAGACTCGGTCAAAATAAGAGATGTTTTTCATCCTTGAACAACTGTTCTTGAACGGGCAATTTTTGAATTTCAATTGTTTGAAGTCTCGGTTTTGAAAAGCTTCAGAGTAAATAAGCATCCAGGTACATGTTGAAAACACTATGCTCAAAGTGAAGTAATGTACTATCATCTTGGATTAATAATAGAATATCTTCCTTTTCAACTTTTTTACCTCTCACAGAAATAATAAGCAGTAGAGATATTCAAAACTGGGCAGCTAGCTAGAACAAAATATGATGTTACTTTTAAAGATATTAAACTTTCAATTAGAGATATATTAAAAAAATCATTTTATGTAGATAAAGTACCAGAGAATTATGCCACTATTTGTACATTTTACTACACTAAAATGTTTCATGAATATTATTTAGATAATCTTGAATTTCTTAATAAAGAATTTTGGGAACGAAAAATAAGTAATCGACTATTAATGAAAAACTAGGAATTTGACGGTTGGGAGGAATTGGAAACGGTTTTAAATTTCCTCTCAATTTCTTAAACCCAAGTTTCATAAATATCCTATTAAACTTGGAACTCTAACAAATATTTTAATAACATTTATTACTAAATCAGACAAAATATTATAATACAGGGTACCATTAATGACCTCTCCATAATTAAAAATGATAAAGGAATTAACGCTTCGTACGAAAGGAAAAAAATATTTCAATCACAGTTTTGATTTTGACAATCACTTGAATTCAGTTAATATTGAAAGTATATTTAAAGTACTTGAATACAAACGTTTAATAAATACACTTTAAAGACTTACAAAAAATTTGGGAAATTTGATATTTCCTCTAACCTTGTATTACAAAAAAATCGCGCTTCATTTATTATAAAATATTATAAGCATGTTAAAGAATTACGCAAAAACGAATCAGTTAGTAACAGCGAAGCAAATTTTTAATTACACTGCTATATATGAATAAAACAACATCTATAATACAAAATTTATTTATTTCGTTATATTAAGGATTTAATCATTTTTGGTGAAAAAAAGGTGAATTTAACCGTAGTTTTGCATTGTATCCAAATTATCCAAATTTTTCTTCAAATTATTTAAGTACTTATTACCTATATATTTTTTTTTATTTAAGTAAAGAATTTTAAAAAAAATAATTTTTTTCAAAAAAATGGCAACTCAGTTACAACTAACGTTTATGTGACTGTCCCAAGCAGTGTTAGTTCAGGATTTTGAATGTTAACAGCCTGAGCCAGAGTAACGTGAATCAACTAATATTTTATGAATTTTTAAAGCATTTTTCGTTTCAAAAATTAAAAATTAATACTTTATTTTACTTCTTACGTGAATTTTAAAATCAACTTAGTGAGAATAATTCGAGATAAAAAGCAACGTTTTTAAAAACAACGTTTTTATATGGTGGCAAAGTTTATTAAAGAAAATTATCGAAATATTAGTTAAAACTGGTCTTAAGTATCTAAATATTGCATTGTTAGGCAAGTAAGAACGGTTCCCAAAATTTCAGAGCCCTAGCTTGATGGGAAGTTTGTTAAATTAACGATCGAAAATTTGATGACACACACAGCAAGTGAAATACATAATAATTTTTAACTTTAAAATTTACTTAAAAAGAGACATTTGTGAACGTATTAAAAAATTCATAATACTCATAAAATCAAAACATGCATTTGAAAGTTTGTAAGTCATTCTATTAAAAAAATGGTAACCAGAATTCAGAAAAAATTATTGTGATAAGACACGGTGTCAAATATTGGAATCTTTCTTTCTTGCGAATGATTACTGACTGAAAGTGAGCAACCCTTACTATCTCTCCTTTGTGAGTAGAAAAATTTTACGATACCCCATGTGGCGTATGTGGAAATCCCAGTGTTCCCAGAGGGGGAAAGAAATTTTTTCCTCAATCCTAAAAGCGCCGAGGGGAAAGAATATTTTGACTTCTTAAAATTATTGAAATATTAGTTAAAACTTGTCACAAATGTCTAAATATTGCATTGTTAGGCGAGTAAGAACGATTCCCAAAATTTCAAAGCTCTAGCTTGATGGGAAGTTGGTTAAATTAACGATCGAAAATTTGATGACAAACACACACCAAGTGAAATTCAGAAAAACGTTGTAAAAAAAGGCTCTAATTTTAAGCTAAGCCATTTTAAATGAAATTGTTTTTAAAACCATTTCACATAATAGATTATGTTAGCCTTTTTTACATTTTTTTTTTATTCATTCATTTCATAATTTAGTTCCTTTTGACTTCTAGATATTTATGTTTGCTATACATTGTTGTAATTGAAATAAAAATTAAAGGCTATTTTTTTCCTTCAAAGAGGAAAATTTAACTTAGTAATCCTTTGATATTAAAATCTTTATTTAAATTTTGGTTGATATCACAAATTCATCAAATAATTCAAGCCTTGTGAGCATAAACTAATCTTAAAAACAAAATTAATTAAAAGAATTAAATCAAGTCGATAAAAATAATTATTTTATAAGTAATAAAACATAATAAGATGTATCGAAAAATTTAAGTTCAATTCCAATACATTATCAAATAATAATTAAATAAGAAATGTAAGTAAGAAAGAGTTTAAGCCAGAAATTTAAATATTTTTTAGCACTTTCTTCATTCCAAATAGCTCCACTATCGGAATTTTTTTCTAAAATTTAATGCATCATCTTAAAAAATACTAGCATGTTTTGAAGCAAATTATATTTGGAATTAAAGATAAATCATATTGAGTCCAATAATAATATGAAATACCTTGAATAAAAAAAAAAGAAGAAAATGTACCAAAAGGAAAAAAAAACAATCGTTCATTCATTAAAAACCAAAATCCAGTTTTTTAATACTAACACATATTAAGAAATCAATTAATAATACTCACTTAATCTTATTCCTCTATGAAAAATGAAAAACTTTGCATATTATTCAATAAAAATCAGGCCAAAATAATGTATTCAATTGTTATGTCTGTTACAGATCTATCATCACTAATAACCAATCACAGCAAAGCATGAGTATCTGTTTCTATGACAACCACACAGCAGCACATTTTTCAACTATTACCTCTTTAAAAAGTTTGCATCAACAATTATGATAGATTTATTGTCGAACTAACTTCAGAAGAAGAAAAAAGTCACTGAAAATAATTTTTTTTATGAATAATTTTGATTAAAAATGATGGATTCTTAAGCGAAGTATTAAAGTTTTTTTTTGAAAAAAAGCACGACTTGGAAAAAATCTTTGCTCTAAACACTTTTAATATAGCGCTTTCTAAATTATTATAAAATATTTAACTGGAAATAGAAAATTTTTTAATATTTTCTACTTCTTTTACCTTCTTTCCAATTGAGTGTTCTCTCTTTCCTATTTATTCTTATTTTAATACCTGAATTTTTATAACATTCCAGACTTAGAACTTCTTTTAATACCGTTAGGTTATAGCTGTGCTTGTAAATTTATATTTCCAATCAAATAAGTTTAATAAAATATTTCATGCTGTTTCTGAACATAAAATATTTTATAAATCTTTATTTCCAATTCTGGAATTCCTGATTTTTAGTTAATACGCTTATAATTAGAAAGCATCTTCTGACATTTACAACGATAAAATTAAGGTTTCTTAAATAAATAACATTAATGAAACCATTTTCAGAAAAATTGCTTAGTTACAAACTGACAAATAAAGAATGAAAATTTTGTAAATGCAAGTTCTGAATCAAACTATCAGTATTTTGAAAACACACGCACATTTCAATTTTTTTCTTAGAACCGAGCGTCAAAATCTGTATACGATATATATTTTATACAAAAAAAAGTACATTTGAATAGAGAAGAGAGGTTCTGTGACAAAAAAAAATGGCAAAACTTTTTTAAATATGGGTTAGTAGTAAACAGATGCCTAAATTAAACTAATTGTTTTTCCGGGGTGATTTACAAACGCATAAATTATTTAGAAAGCAATGCCTTTTTTTTTTTTTTTTGCCTTACATTATAATAATGCATCAATTACTGAACTAAAAACCGTAATATTGAAACTCTATTTTATCCTATGTGTTACGTAAAAAAAAGAAAAAAAAAATTTTCAAATAAATAATTTAATCCAAAAAATGAAAATTGCAATCGCTTACATGTTCCTATTGTCTTTCAAGCTTTCTGATCCCAGAAAAAAATTATATAATATTTTTATTAGAAGCATTTTAACAGCTTAGATTTTTTTGCTGCTTCTTTATCAACTATACTAAAAGAGACACTCCTAATGGGCTAGTTATTGACAATGCTGTTGAAGAGAGCCACAGTAGTATGTAAGTTTGGGCAAAGGGTTCTAGCTCAGGAGTCTTCATCATCATTTAACAGAGGTTCAAAATTAATAGAACATTCGCCAATACACTTAGTGTTGCTTCTAAGTGTGAGGTTAATAAAACAAATATAGTCAATTCAATCCTCATTTTTTTGTACCATAAACGTCAGCGATTCATGGGTTGGCTGATTACATAATGCCACAATATTTGTTCTCTGGCACGTTTTCATACAATTAATGCATTTCATTAGGTGTATAATACGTAGTGAAGGGGTAATCTGAAACTAAAAAAATACCATCCAAAGTGAAATTTCGATTTTCATGTAATAAAAAATAAATTCTAGATCAAAAGGTAATAAACGTTTTCCATTGAATTATCATTAGTCTCTTGTGCACTTTGTTAAGAATGAAATTCTACTTACCACCATACACTAATTCGACAGCAATTTACTATGCAATTTTTATTGTAGATAGAGATCTCACATATATGATAATTTAGCAAAAAGATTGGCTAACTGTCACGGTTCTTTCACCTTAGGTCTATCTTTTAAAAACGAGAAGGAAAATTTAGTTTAATAAGGTTTAGTTATCATCATATTTATTGACAAAAAACTTTCTGAGAGCTATTTGCTCCAACATTTAAATTTCTTCAATTCTAACGTAATATTTTCAAAACTACCCTCTTTTTATTACCACATTACATATATTAAATTTCTAGTTTTATTCGAGGATTTAAAAAAGAAATAAGTATTCAAATATTAACACTGATTTTCTTTTATTTACAAAAACTGTTAAATAAATGAAGTCACAAAATAATATCGAGCTCAATTTCCTGTAGTAGAACGTTTTCTTCATATGTATTACAATGCAATGACAACCAACAAAAAAGTTCCCTGTCTTTCAAACGGAATAACAATAATGTCGATTCATTTAAGAACTCTAAACTTGATATCTTACTATTAAAGACTTTCTTGGATATTTTTCAAAAAACTTTTCGTTTTCAGTTTAACAATTGCATTTTAAGTTTAACTATCAGTTTACAGATACTTAAAAAAAAAAAAAAAAAAAAAAAACTTTTTTGTTCATACGTATGTAGACCGATTTTTCATTCAATATTTTCATTATTTTGTTGAATTCCTATACGTACGAATATTCATCCATAATTGTCGCATTATTTAAGAGAGATGATGTATGAGTTGTTTTGAGGGGGGTATATCATTGATTTTCATTGTATCTGATCGTTTCGTTACAAACATCGTATTCCTGGTGTTACTAAATTTTTTCACTGAAATTTATTTTTCCTTCCGCAGCGAAGTTTTGCTCGTCTTATATATCTTCGAAAAATAATATAATATGTACTGAATTTATATAAATTTTATATTTACGCGCGCTTTTTCATACAGTAGTTATATTTACTGAATTTGGACTTGCATGTTTTTGGACTTGCACGAGGACCGTTCAAAAAGTCCTTAGAAATCATGAGAGTCGGGAATTGTAGCTACGTAAATTGTTTGTTTTCAGTAATAATCATGACTCACTAGACAGCTGTCTGAGTCTCAGTTACTAGTATCTGTAATCATGACATTTTTCGTACCTCAAGAATTCTTCTTCATAACTTTTCCAGCCGATGAGACCATCTTCGGCTTTTTTGGAAGCAACCCAAAGTTTTGATTTTTGCTTCATTTCCGGTGAAAAATTATGAATCCAGATGTCATTGATGGCGACAACTCGAAGCGGAAGCAATCAAATTTTGATTTGTCAGGTATTGACTACCAAATCAAAACTAACTCAGGAATCAATGTCAAATTTGTTTCTTCTCTGTTTAACAGATGGTAGCACCCAGTGGTAACAACAATTTACATTAATGATGCCATCTGTCATCAAATAAAACACTTGAACTACCCTCGTAAAAATATGCGTGTATTAATATTAACTAAAAGACTAGTTCAAAATATGTTTAATATTAACTATTGTTTATTTAGTTTTTAATAAATACTATTACAGTAGAAAAAAAAAAAGTGTACATCCCGTAACTTTTTAAGTAAATGATTTATTCAGGTAATGTGGGGGAAATATTGTAAATAAACGCACATATATACACCCTTGTGCAAATTGAAACAAACTCGGAAAAAATGAGAAAACTAAGAAGAAAAGCTATTTTATTTGTATTTATACAAAATCAAAAACTTTTGTACATAATATGATCCCCAAGACTCTTTATTAACATTCGGACACGATTCGGTATGGATTACACTAATTTTTTGTAATCATTTATAATATTTGTGTCCTTGTACGTCACATGAATTAGCGGCGTGATTCGCTTCTCCATTGTTGAACAGTCCATATTTAATAGACAATTCTTGCATATAGCCCAGAGATTCTCCATTGGATTGACATCAGGAGAGTTCCCACGACATTCCAATTTCTCAAGTTGGTTCTCAGACATAAATTTCTTGACCATTTTGAACGTATGACACGGGGCTAAATCCCGTTGAAAAATTCCCGTTCCATCAAGGTATCGTTTTTTCAATTCTGGAACAACTTTTTAACCAGATTAGTAATAAATTGTTGAGAACGCATCATACCGTCAGCAGGCTACAAAGAACCAACCCCATTGTAACCGAAACAACCCCAAAACATCTTTTGTGGATGTTTAACAAATTGGTTAATGTGACACTCCCAAATACTTTCGCCTGGCGATCTCCGTACGTGCAGATCTCGCTGGCCTTGGACAAAAAAAAAATGGCTTTCGTCGCTAAATTTCCTCGCGAAGTAGTACTTTCCTCCAATTTTCGACTGTCCAATTCTTATATTTTAATGCCCACAAGTAGCGCTTTTTCTTCATTGGTTAGTTCCGAAGCTGTTTCTTCCAAGAGGCTGGCCGACCGGCTGCAAGAAGCCGCTTCCGAACAGTGGATGAGCTAATATTTATTTCATACCTATAAGTGCAGCACTAGTCTTTCGAGGGTATTTTTTGCATTGCGTAAGTAGAAAAGTGTCATTTTTTGGCATTGTTTTCTTTTTTCGGCTACATTGCTTTCTCCTCTATGGAAATATGAATCCTATTTTCTTATTTTGTTTTATGATAAGGCTCCCAGTAGCAATACTAACGTCAACTATCTTTGAAATCTCTCTAAGAGTCTAGCGTATGTTCGAAAAGAGCAACAATCTTTGTATGCTTTCGTGGTGTCACATCCATATCTGAAGACAGTGATGTTATCATAATTGGAGCTTTCATCTACGGAAACTCCTACGCATGCGCTCTCAGTGTGGAAATTGTTCATAGGCAAAGGATTTAGTCATCCCACCCATATTTTAATATATTTTAGTTTGATTGTTGAAGAATAATAGGAATGATTTTAAAATTCAGGAAAAAAATAGTTTGCTTCTGTCAGTTTACACAAGGGTATATATATATATATGAAAAAAAATAGTTTGTTTCTGTCCATATATATATATATATATATATATATATGAAAAAAATAGTTTTCTTCTATCAGTTTGCACAAGGGTATTATATATAAAATTAGAATTTTCTATCAATTAATAAATTGCGATAATCATATTGCAAAATAAATTAAGATAATTATTATTAGTAATAAATTTATTGATAAG
>BMAW01108164.1:0-11549 GCA_019974015.1 Nephila pilipes | reverse complement strand
GGTGTATATATGTACACCCAAAACATACAGCTAAAATTGTACAGTTATAGTTGTAGAATTGTAAAAGGCAGTTAGGTACAGCATCTCAATCTCTAGATACTTTGTAATTGAAAATTAGTGGTCTCAGTTGGAAAAAATCTATTCAAAAACATATTATTAAAAACAAAGAATACTTAAAAACAGCATTTCAAAAAAATTGGGCCCCAGAGATACAATACAAGCCCTTTTAAATCATTACAACAGTTTGATAGGTGTTCTAAATGCAAATGCATTTAAAATATTAATTTGGTTTGCTTTCTAAATGCAAATGCATTTAAAATATTAATTTGGTTTGCTTTAAAAAGCTCTTTGAGGAAGTATGCTAGATGTGTACACAATTTTGTGAAATAAGAATCTGTAACTTCTACATAAAAATTATAGTAGTAAAAATATTAATCCTCATATGCTAGATGTATACACGAATCCTCATTTCCATTTTTAACCGGCTATATTTCTTCATGAGTATTTTATCCTTTATGTAAATGTTAAATATGAATGAGGTGTTTTTAGAATATTCTTTTGCAGCTTTAAAATGAAAAGTGATGCAGTGTACTCCATTTTGAGAGCTATTGTAGACGTCTAGAATATTTAAGTATTAGTCGGACACATAATGAATCCATGAGTTATAAAAAAGTACTTATAAAATATTTGTATTGAAACCAGAAAGGGAAAGAACTGTAATCGACTTTGCTAATTTCATTTTTACATGTGCTAACTTTTTTTCCTGTTAAACCGTGAAAAAATAAAACTATGCAAAATGAATATTAATTAGCATAAAGTAAGCATACTTCCAGACACCAGGCTCCACAGAAGCAATAACTATTAAGAAAAAAAACACCTTCCTCAAATTCTTAATACATTTTTAGTTTCACAAGCAAAACATTCTAAAGTACAAAAACGTTGCCTACGTTAACAACGAAAAGAATAAGAAGATTCTGCAAAAAATTCAATTATTAAATTAAATATTAAAAATAAGAGCAAACGATACTTTATTAAAGTAGATAAAATGAAAACAAACGATAAAACATTAAATTAAATATATTTTAGCAATGTAAAAATACCTTAAGGGCAAACTAAATGTAATTATTATAATAATAATGTATTATCATGTCAATCTTTTAAACCTATCACCATATATTCTTTATTTCATGACCATGAATTTTTGTTGACGCCATTCTTTCAAAACAACAACATGTCAGAACATGTTAACATTGAAACACAGAATTAAGGCAAAATATAGGAAGCACATATTGGCTTGGTGTAAAAATTTTAAGATATTTCTAAGTAAAAATATATTTGTTAGGATATATACTGTACAGACACTTGACAGTTATTTTTGACAAATAATTCTTATTTGGTTCTTACAAAATGGTAATTCAAAACCTATATATCAGCATAAATCTCTTATAATCATTATAAAATCATTATAAATAAGACTATGAATATGAATCATTATAAATGTATATTTGATTGACGATTGCTCACACACATGCGTTGAAGAGTTCACGTCTATGTTCTAAAATTACCAAGGAAATATAGATTATTTTTAAAAAAATTATTCTCATTTCTATTATTCTAGTCTTAATAAATACAAAATGTCAAATTAAAACAGCATGAAAATTTAGTAACCAAACTATAAGAGCTATGTAATTTATGACTGATAAAATATCTTTCCTGTTTAAAAATGTGTGACAAAGAGGCATTTTTTTGTTTCCTCTAAATTAATATTTCAGGAACAATTTACAGGTGATCATGAATCTTAAAAGATCTTAAGAGGATCGAATCTTAAAAGATCTTAAGAGGAATCGGATGAATCATTTTAAGTAACCTTGAACATCTTTTTACGTTTTTACTAAAAGCCTTGTGATAAACATTTCTTCAATAATAATTTACATAAAATGTTTCCACATAATTAAATGAAAGAACTTTTCAACTTCACATTGTTATTACACAGTATATGCGTTGTCACATAGTTAATAGGAAATTGAGGCTTATAAGATAAGCTGACGGCTTAAGAAAACAAAGAAGAATTAAAATAAAATTCTAAAGATATTCGCTTATATTCATCATGCTAAGAACAGGTGTCATAGGGTCAAATCTCCATGTCAAGGAAACTGAACTTAATACTTGATAACAAGCGAAACAAAACAAAAATCCTATTTCACCATCTTTGCGAACTTTGAAGGAAATGATTCAAAGCAAAAATAACAAATATTGAATTCATATATTTCCTACAACATTAGATTTTCTCTTCCGCTCAAAGAAAAGTCTTATAAAATTGTAATTTAAGCCCATGTTTCTTCCAACAAGGAGAATAAAAAAAATTGTGTACAATTTTTCCTTGTTCTGAGGTTAAAATATTACAACATCTAAAATGTACCTTTCAGAATTTGTTAACGTACTCGAGTATTCTTCCTATATTATTTCTAAATACTGAATTTTTAAACATCTAAATTATTACATTTCCAGTACCTAAAATGTAATGAATGCAGACAATTTATGAAGATTTTAGAAATATAAGTCTAGTGTAAGAGCAAATGTTACCAATTTTCAGTACCAAACAGTTTTTACATGGATCAAACGCGGGCACCAAGAGTTCAGATGAAGAGTGGAAATTCCTGTAGGGTTCCACATCTAAACCGTTACGTAGTTTAATTGATTCAATGACTTTTAATTCGTTACTATGGTAACAAAACAACATATTCATATCATATTTGTATAAGAGCCTAATTGATCCAATGCGATAGCCACATGCGGTTCGAAAGCCACACTATAGCCTCAGGGTATGTAATAAACTTTGTTATTAGTTCAAATTTCAATGTAGAAACTACAGAAGCATACAAAAAAATTCTGCATAAGTTATGCAAGACTATAAAAACCCTATTTCACAAATTCGTCATTTTTACCGTCTGTACAGGAAACTATTAAAATGCTTATAGTAAATAAATGTCTTCCATTAAAACTTTCACAACTCAGGTTGAATGGGGTTCAGAACTCCAGTTTTTGTGTGTGGCCGCGGTAGCCTAGTGGTCGTGGTTTCGGATAGTTGCGGGTTCGATTCTTGGCTACCAAAGACCCACCGTGTAGCCGGGACTGATGCGCGTTAAATCTGTCGGGGCCCAAAGTCCTCCCAAAGCCGTGCTGTGGAAGTAAGGAGAGGTGGATGCCAACTCAGGTATCGCCCTCGTCACTTGACTGAGGTTTGAAATTACGAGGTCTGTCTCCAATAGCCCTAGTGTTGCTTCTAGTGCGACGTTAATAAAAACTAAACCCCCTTTTTTGTGTTTATCTTTCCTTCTTCCGCTCTTTCTTCCAGCTTCCCAATCGCCATTTCTGGAAAAGAAAGAAAATAACGGATTACAAGAATATTGAATAATCATAGGACATGATTATTACAAGAATATTGAATAATCTTACATACTTTAAAATTTTACAAATTTTTGGATATTTTTTTCAGATTGGGATTAATAGCAGAGCTATGAATTTTAAAGCGTTAAATTAGAATTATGATAAGGTTCTTAAGTAACTTTTTTTCTTTCTTCGAATGTTATTTTGTTACTTCTATCCAAGCTTTTTCACAATTGATTCTGATGCTAATAATTTTGTTAAAAATTTATTTGCTGAGGAGAGGGGGGGGAGGTTTGGTCCATAAAACGGAATTAATCACTCACTTTTGTCCAAAGTTAGACACAGCATTTTAAATCACTTTGTTTCCATTTTTAACATTCTTTCTGTCTTTCTTTTTGTGGTTTTTTTTTATGATAATTTGTAACATTTAGCAAATTTTTATTTTGCACATAATGTTTTATTTTTATGCAATTCCTTTTAACACATGCAAGCACGCATACACACACATATATGTATATATGTATATATATATATATATATATATATATATATATATATATATAAATATATATACGAGGCATGTTTTTTAAGTAAGTACCGTTTTGCGATTCCGCCGCCGCAGCGCTCCGGTCGGCGTTCCGCGCATGCTCGGTGGTTACCTACATCTCTTGTCTACGCACTGACGCCATTACAGTCTGATTCTTCATTGTATACGTTGTTTACTGAGTGTTTAAGATGCCTCCGACAATCGTGAGTCCCGCTGATTGTGAAGTACGGGCTGTTATACGATTTCTTAGTGCTAAAGGCGTAAAACCGATCGATATTCATCGTGAGATCTGTGAAGTTTACGGACAAAACATTATGAGTGACAGAATGGTAAGGAAATGGGTGAGAGCATTTAAAGATGGCCGCACAAATGTGCATGATGAAGAACGGAGTGGGCGTCCTTCGGTTGTTAATGAAGATTTGGTGCAGAAAGTGGACGAAAAGGTGAGAGAAAACAGACGCTTTACGATTTCATCATGGTCCGACTGCTTTCCTCAATGTTCTCGTAGTGTTTTGTATCGCATTGTGACCGAGAACTTGAATTACCGGAAATTGTGTTCACGTTGGGTTCCAAAAATGTTGACGGATTTGCACAAAACCCAACGTTTAGGCAGTGCATTGACTTTCTTTGAGCGGTTCCGCAATGAAGGTGAAGATTTTTTAGACCAAATTGTTACTGGTGACGAAACATGGGTTGCCTACGTCACACCAGAATCGAAACAACAATCCATGGAATGGCGACATTCATCATCACCCAAAAGAGTGAAGTTTAAGCAAACAATTTCTGCCCGCAAAATCATGTGCACAGTTTTTTGGGACAGAAAAGGAGTATTGCTAGTGGAGTTTCTGCCTCGTAATGAGACAATCAATGCAGCGTCTTATTGTGAGACATTGAACAATCTGCGTCGTGCAATCCAGAACAAAAGACGTGGCAAGTTGAGTAAGGGTATCGTTTTGCTGCATGACAATGCCCGTCCACATGTGGCTAATCGGACCAAAGATCTCATCAAATCTTTTAAATGGGAAACTCTAGATCATCCTCCATACAGCCCTGATCTGGCGCCCAGCGACTACCATTTGTTCCTGCACTTGAAGAAACACCTGGGCGGTCAGCGTCTTCAAGACGATAACGAAGTCAAAACATTTGTGATACAGTGGTTAACAAGTCAGGCGGCAGAATTTTATGAGGAGGGTATTCAAAAACTGGTGCCACGTTATGACAAGTGCCTCAATATTCACGGAAATTATGTAGAAAAGTAGATTAAGGTACAGGCTTTCATGTAAAAATAAAATTATTGCGATATCTTTGCACGTCTTTTTTTAATTTCAAAACGGTACTTACTTAAAAAACATGCCTCGTATATATATATATATATATATATATATGATATAAATTTATATAAAAATCATATAAAATACAGATTATTATCTACAAAATTTTTAAAAAATTAATTTAGATTATACAACTAAAATGCTATTAAATTAAAAGAAAAATTGAAAAATTAAAATGATAATTAAAAATGAAATTACAAATATTATCAACAGCAAAATATACAATAGAAACTAGAAGCTAAGAGATTTGCCAAATTAGATCGAGACAAAAGGAAATGGTCGACACGGAAAATGAAACTTTTGATTAAAGATGCAGCAATATGTATGTATATATGTATATGTATATATATATGTATGTATATGTATATATATATATATAATAATACAGCATAACTAATAACATATGTTGTATGTATGTATGAATATATATATAATGATTTAACTTAAATTTATATTAGTTTGTCATAATAATAGTTTAATTTCTTAATTTTTCCCATTATCTTATTTAAAAGTAAAATGTTCATTCTTATTTCCTGATACCATTCCTTTTAAACTTAATTTATACAATCACGCGTTCTAAAAAATTTGCTGATAATGCAGTTCTCATAGCTTTAGACCAGTAGGAATTATCCTTCTGGACTTTGTGTCAGCACCTAAAATCCCTCGAAGTCCCACCACTCATCATACATGATGTGGTATGAAAATCCTTACTATCAAACACCAAGCAAGAGAAAATTCTCTCTCTTATGCTCTTCTGACTTATTGTACTGCTTATCAAACGGCGGATTTGTATCTCCAGCCTTGTGAAAATACTCTCAGCTACAATAAAATAAACAATAGTTAAACTCGAACTTGGCTGCAGCTGGTTTTTTTTTAATTAATTAAATAGTAATAGTAATTTAAAAAGAAAGGCATATTTATACATTCAATTATTATATGCTTCTTTTATACAGTATTAGATGAGGAAGGAGGTGTCTAATTCTGCTTTTACAGATAAAAACATTCCATAATATTTCGAGTAATTAAAATTCGCGTAAAATTAATTATTCTAATTATTCTACAGAAAAATTAAAAAATGGTGCCAAGCCCTATAAGGTACACAAAATAATGACAAATAAATGTTAAATTCAACAGGATTATAACAGTCTTATTTACATTTTACGGGTAATACATTCATTGATAATGAATTTTATTTAAATACACATAAATGTGAGTTGTTTGCTAAAGATTCCATAAAGTATCATATTATTTGCTACTAGTCTCTAACAATAATAAAGTTTTTTGTTTTGTTAGATTGTTATATGACTAGCACAACTAAGAAACATAGTATCAGAGTGATTAATATCCAAACATTTAAAAAATTTCTTAATTGAAACGAGATTGCAATTCTGCAAAATTCTCAGAAATTTCTTGAATTGCGGATCTTTTTCCTAACTTAGACATTAGGTTGGTTACTTAAAAGTTAACAAAATTTTCGAAACTAGTTATTTTGCTATACCAATTCGCATAAAACGAATAAACATAATAATTTTAACTCATTTAAATACATGTATCACTATGAAAAATACTTATTTCCTTCTCTTCATCGGCATTTATTAGTCACGATTTTTGGATGTGCTTTATACATATTTTCCTCCATGAATTGCAATATTTTCTAATTTTACATCACGGAACATGACAAATAATGTTATAAATTGCGCCCAATAATTAGTTTGGAGCATAGTGGAGGTTAAAAGGTCAAAACAAGAGAACAGACTCAATTTAAAAAACATAAATTAAATGAAAAATTTCCGCTTTTTTTTTCTTCTCATTTGTAAATGATTATTTTTCTTTCTAAAATGTTTCTTAGAAATCCTTGTATTCTTATTATATAATGAGGTTTCTCTCATCCTGCACTTTTAATTATTTCTATTGAGTCTCTTTAAGTTATCTAGGAAAACGTTGGGACGCCGAATGTTAGTACAGTTTAAAATATACTACAAACAAATAATTTAAACAAGGGGGGGGTGGAGGTATCTTTTATTGATTTTAAAGAAGTTTTCAAACTTTTTAATGGAAAAAAAAATAATTTTACTATTAAAAAATTATTTCTTGCAACCTTTGTATTATGAAGAAAGCTTTCAAAAAATTTAAAAATTGCTCATTTTTTTATTGAAAACTGTAATAATTAAAACGAAAGAATTTTTTTTCCTAAAAAATCTAGAGAAAAATTAAAAATTGATGAATGAAGGAAATTGACGAATTTAAATAATAATGAGAGTGAATTATTTCACTACAATGTTAAAAAAAAGTTATGATCATTCCTTCGAATGCTTAATTTTCATATTCTAAAAATAAAAGATCAGTTGTTAAGAAATACTCTTTCAGACTTTGTTTCAGCAATAATTTTGAGTTTTTTCCTGCCTAAAAATATTCATTTACTGTATTATCACTTGATATAAAAAAGTATTGTGGTTTTGTATCGGGAAAAATTCAGATTTAAAAAAAAAAAACATGAAACACAAAGTTGAATTGTTTTAGAAATATTTTCTGATTTCCTGTAAGGGATTTGGTTTGGTTAGTTTTATTAACGTCGCACTAGAAGCAACGCGAGGGCTATTGGTGATGGACCTCGTAATTTTGAACCTTGGTCAAATGATGAGGACGACATATGAGCTGGCACTACCTCTCCTAACTTCCACACCACACCACTGGAAGTATTTTGTGGGTCTCGACAGATTTAATGTGCATCAACCCCGGCTACACGGCGGTCTTTTTTGGCATCAAAGCTTGAACTTACGACACGATGAAATCTCACAGCGACTCCGCGACCATGACCACTAATGTACCGCGACCGCTTCCTTTGAAGGGTAGTTTTCTGGAAATTAACATTTTGGATAATTCCTAATTCATACGCATGTAATAAAATGATCAAATATTGTATTTTGATGTAAGATACGCAGAATTAGAGCTTCCTTTCTAAACAAGAATATGTTGATATTATGAAGTCAGATATTATTCGTATTACAGTAAAATGACGTCATCAAAAATTGCGTAGACATGAAATAAAAGATACATGATGTTATGTTCCAGAGATTGACATTATGTTACATTATTCCGATAACATTATTTGTCAAAATAATAAGAACTGTTTTAATGAAATATCCAGCGCATAAATTATGAAAAAGTTTTAACATGCAATGCGTGATGTCTAATCTTAAATCTAATAACAAGGAACAGATATAACAATTTAGTATGTTATCTGATTCTTACAAAAGCTCCAGAAAAAGTTGAATTTTTTTTCCATAAAATCACTGCATGATCACTAGTAAATTGTTTCTGGAATATTCGTTTAAAGAAAATTACAAAATGCTACTTTATCACTAGTTTTTAAAGGAAAAAATATATTTATAGATATTAATTGTTTTCTTGCGATAATAATGCTCTCGGTTCAGTTATTAAATTTTCATATTTTAATTTGACATTTTGCATTTAGTAAGACTAGAAAAATCGAACATCAGAATAAGATTAATTTCTTCTTATAAAATTCATATTTCCTTGGAAATTTAGTTTCAATACTCTAAGTATGTATGAATTTTCTTCTGGCGGCAAATAGATATGAACCCTTCAATGCATAGACAACCGTCAGCCAAATATATATATTTAATGATTCATACTGATTATAATATCCAAAATGATTTTTATAAGGTTAATAAGAGATTTATATTGTTATATATTTTGAATTATACCGTTTTATAAGAACAAAATAAAAGTTTTATATACATTAAAAAATAACTATCGTGTATCTGCAATAGAGAAATTATTATTACTATTATTATATATATATATATAAGCGAAATACCACTGACTGACTCATCACGAGATCTCTAAGAATATACAACCGATTGACTTGAAATTTAGAATAGTTACTCATTTTGCGATGTAGACGCTCACTAAGAATGGATTTTACGGAAGTCTTATCCAAAATGTGATTTTAATCCGTTAATCTACTCTTATCCATCGGTTATTTAATTTTTGGCGACTTTATCGCCAAAAATGATATGACCGACGCCAAACGGAATATATTTTTTCCCCTATGTATACTGTGTATTGTCACCAATTAAGTTTACTTGGTAAGATTTGCGCGTGCGAAATGGAAAAATACCAAATAATTTAATATTGAAACGCTGCAGGAGGATTGGCAAAATTTTGGCAAAGAGGCTCTTCGTGCGAAATTTTGTGCATGTCGAAAATAAGAAACGTACATATTTAGCGATAGAAATAAATGAGTTTGGGAACCCGCGGTAGGTGAAAGTGTAGTTTAGCTCCAAAACTTAGCGGGATTCTGAAAAATACTAAAATTGCAACTTCTTACGGAGTAGCGCACACGCAAGACAATCTTCATTTACTGGAGGACCTCGCTACATGCATGAACGAACTCAAGAGGCTATGACATACATTTTGGACGTCCCGACTCGCACGACTTTTTTTTTTAAGGATTACAGTCACTTGCACTCCTAAATGGTCAGAAATCAAAGATGTCTTGAGGCAAGGACAAAACTCTTATGATAGACGCGATGCCATTGCGAGGGTATTTCATTTGAAAGCTAAGCACATAATGAATATTCTGACAAAAGGTTGCATCTTTGGCAATACTAGGTGTAACATGTATACGTTGGAATGAATTTTATCCATATTATATATATATGGGGTGAATTTTACTAATTTTTTTTATTTTTCTCATATATTTGAAAGTCGCAGATAACCATTAATACAGACAATCAATTTCTTAAAATTTTAAATTTAGATTATCATTAAGGTTTTAAAAATTGAAAATTTTCTTGATATATAACGTATAGTTTCCAAAATATTACATTATCGTCAGTCCAACGAAGCGGGAGGGTATCAGCTAGTATATATATGTGTGTAATGATTTAACTTAATTTCCATTAATTTGTCACCACGATAATTTTATTTTTTTAAATTAGCCCATTCCTTCCTTCAAAAGATAATGTTCATTCTTATTTCCTGATACGATTCCTTTTTCTCTTTTTAATTTATTCACTCACTCGTTCTAAAAAATTCGCTGACAATGCAGTTCCCACAGTTCAGACCTATACGGATGATCCCTACCAGACTTTATGTCTACACTTAAATTCTTTTGAATCCCTCTATTCAGACTATGTGGTTTATGACGTATATAGTTAATTTTCCCTCATATAAAAAGAAAAACACAGCGAAACACGTTTCTCTTCTGACTATTCTTCATACTCTTCTCTTGCTCTCACATGCTGACACAATCTGTATCCAACGGCGGAGTGGTGTAATTCCCGCCGTGTGGAAATGGTTTCTCTCTCCGCTAAAATAAAAATAGTTCTGTGAAACTGCAATTAGCCTTGACTGTGTTATATTTATAACTTGAATTCAATAGTTTTAACAGGTCAATAGAAAAGTCCCCAGCCTGACACATAGATGGCGCTATAGAATTAAATCCATATGTTTTTAGTTAGCCCTAACCCTCAAAAGATGCGTGTATAAATTTGACAGCTGTCGGATCATTAGTTTGTGAATTATAGCATTTTGAGTGAAGCAACTTTTGTTATTGTGAAAAAAATGGATAAAAAGGAATTTCGCGTGTTGATAAAATATTGCTTTTTGAAGGGAAAAAATACAGTTGAAGCAAAAACTTGGCTTGATGCCGAGTTTCCGGACACTGCCCCAGGAAAATCAACCATCAAGGATTAGTATGCTAAGTTTAGACGTGTTGAAAGGAGCACCGAAGACGGTGAACGCAGTGGACGCCCAAAAGAGGTTGTTACCGAAGAAAACATTAAAAAAATCCACAAAATGATTTTGAATGACCGTCAATTGAAATTGAATGAAATAGTAGACACTCTAAAGATATCAACTGAACTTGTACATCATATCATTCACGAATATTTGGGTATGAGAAAGCTCTGTGCAAAGTGGGTGCCGCGCGAGCTCACTTTTGACCAAAAACAACGACGAGTTGATGATTCGGAGCAGTGTTTGAAGATGATCAAGCGTAATAAACCCAAGTTTTTGCGTCGATATGTGACATTGGATGAAACATGGCCTCATCATTTCACTCCGAAGTCCAATCGACAGTCATCCGAGTGGACTGCACACGATGAACCCGCTCCAAAGCGTGGGAAAATGCAACAGTCGGCTGGCAAGGTTATGGCGTCTGTATTTTGGGATGCGCATGGAATAATTTTCATTGACTACCTTGAAAAAGGAAGGACCATCAACAGCGACTATTACATAGCTTTATTGGACCGTTT
>BMAW01108162.1:0-19502 GCA_019974015.1 Nephila pilipes | reverse complement strand
TCATTACGTTCGTTACGTATTGCTCCTGTCATATCCAGTACCCATTCTGTCATATAATTGGCTACCTGGTGTTTCATCGTTGTTTCAGTTTAATTCCTTATCGTTAAACATATAAAACGTAGGTGGAAGAATACAACTTGTTTGAGTTATTAATAAAATGATTTTATGTATAATATTTAAAATTTATCTGACTAATCATATCTTGGTTTTTTTTTTTTTTTAAAGAAGTAGGGGCTTTAAAATATTGCAGAATTTAAATAAATGTGGCACAGTATATTCATATTAAGTTACATACCATGATTCCAATATTCATTCATACTAGAATAAAAAAAAGAATTATTATTTCAGGCTGCAACACAAATTAATATATTATATATACTTCATTAGTTAATAAATATACACATATAAACTTTTCATCATAGGATAAATGATGCTCTTTCCAACCATTTGATGTTGATATATGACATACTTTTATTTACAATCAATGAATCCCATTCAGTTTTTTAAAAGTCGAAACAAAATATTTATTCATAAATTTGTAAAGACAATTTATAATATAGAAATGATTTGATATTTGCATACTGATTTTTTATCTTACATAGACCTTCGTATATTCCACCATTAGTCCATGATGGGCAGCAAAACAGTTCAAGAAACACAAATAAAATGATTAAATTATTTTGGCATTTACAGCTATTACGTCGTAAATCCAGATAAATGGTTGTCAAGTGAACACTTTTAACAAATTGTAGATCCTTTCAGAGGCGAGTAGGCAAGTGGATGAATCCACCAAGCCAAAATCTATGGTAGTGCTTCCTATGGTGATAAGTTCAATTATTATTCTGAAGTTAGATACACCCTCATATGCTGGGCAGATAATATGGTATGGTTATCAACAAGGTCCCAGTTCTTTCCTGGATTTGGGAGTGATAGTTTCATGATATCTGACTTAAAATTTTTATACTATGGTAGTCGGCAGGAGATGTGGTTGAGAAAGAGTAGATCCTACTGCTAGCAAGTCAAACTCGTTTCCACTGCGATCTGTGACATTAATTTGTTGGGCAATATTGTATCACTTTTTTATCACAGAGTCCTCTATCAAAAGTGGGCATTTAGAGGCAGGATCTATTTTTTTAGAAGGCATAACTGGAAAAGAAATATGACTCTGATACAGTAGCTTAATGAATCAATAAATCATAATATTCTGTTCTCCATGCAGTCTGTTCAATGCCATATAGACAGCGTCACTTCCCCATCAACATTTGTACAATGCTTGCAATGAAATCTGCTGAGGCTAAAAGTGCCTGGGTAACCTGGCACAACGTTCAATATGATCCCCAGTAGTATAATCATCAGTGTACATGCAGCCTGGGCCGTTTCAGAGAATATTTCTAAGCTGTTAATGGCTAAGATGACTATTTTAACTCTGTCTCTATGTATTTCGCATACTTTTTACTGCTTGAGGCAAAAACAAATCCCATTCATCCAGCCAAATTCGGATGTTAAGAAATTTGCTGTACTATCAGGGTTGTCTCTTTGTAGGGATTCAAAAAATGGTAGTTAAAGGACTGTGTCACCTATGAAGATAGATTGTGATTTTAACCTAAATTGCTAGGCTATCTGTCATCAAGTCACTTAGTCTCCGTAGTCTTTCCCGCAACTTAGGTACCAATTTTTCCTTGGTGGGGAAAGAGGTCAATTTAGTCTGTATTTTCAGGGCCAGAATTGGAGTAGAGAATGCTCCCCATCTATAGGCTAGTGGCATTATTTTGAGTGATTTCCATACTGTCCTGAACTACCGCATAGCAGTCATCAGGTTCTGCTGCCATATTCAATGCTTGAGTCTAATATATGATTTATAGATAAGGTACACAAAAAAATCCAGAGTTGTACCTGTTTTAGCACAGTTGAATCTATTAAACAGGCCATTTTGAACTGCCTAGCTACCCTCTATTTTACAGGTCTTTATTTATTCCAACTCAATCTAAAATTATCCATAACCGTTTCAGATAAATAGATTTCTTGGGTTCGCTGGAGTTTTTTCTCCATCCATATATCTACTCCATTTCCTTGGGTTGTGATACTTACAGTAAAGACCTGGAAAGTTGTCTTGTTCAAATTTACCTTCTTTTTCATTATATTTTGCCCAAGCCCGGATGGTATCAAGAACAGGTGCCCATAAATACTATGCGCTGCCGCGCCAGCGCCAAAACGCCGCTGTAAAAAAGCCCGCGCAAAGTACGTTCCTTTACTCCACTGCTGGCAAAACTTTAACCGCTGGCACAACATACCGCGCTGCCATTGCACCGCTTTTAGCCAAAGTAGCGCGCTGCACGCGCCTGGCCTTTTAATACCGCTGCAAACTACGCCACTTTGGCATCACTTAACGCGCCGCCTTCGCTGGCCGTACGCATCCACGCTGCCTTTTACACATGGCGCCGGCGCGTGGCTACCGCTAAAAACGCTTACCAGCATTTTGACTGAAGACTCAGTCAAAATCTCAGGATCCTTACCACTTTTTTAAGGATTGATGTGTATTTCTCCTTATACCCATTCACTTTGGATACAGTCCAAGTAGAGATTTTAAAAAATAAAATAAGATACATTTAAATTTGTCCCCAGAAGAACCGAAGAATTCCAGCAAAACAATATCTGATCCAGCTCTTTTCTTTGGTGTTAAATTTTCAATTCCAGTTTCAGTTTTTAAAGTTCGTGTAAATTTTCAGATTCCCAATCCGAGAAGGGTGAATTAAAAATATCATTGAGTTCTTGATTTGGACACGTAGGAGGATAATTTAGTAGATGTCTCTAGTTTTTGGAAGAAGGATGGTAATTGCTCACATCTACATTGTGTTTATTAAAGGCACTGGCTCCCTTATCGAGCAAAAGCAATTTACTTACCGTTTAAATCGGCTCTTTTTTTCTTTTGATTGTGAGCCTGAACAGAAGTGAATTGTGCCCTCAGGCATCTTTACAGAGTCGAGTTTTTCTCAGTTTTAGCCTCTCTAATAAGTATACTTTTTTTCCAGACAAATGCTGTCCATTTTCTATAAACTCAACGTTCTCATTCATCATTAAACTAGTTTCTACTCTGCTCTAACACGAACTCATCCCTACTTTTTTTTAGAGTTTGCTATTCATCACTCAAAAACAGTAGAAACTTTTTTTCCTTTGCCCTATAAGGATACAGACAAGAGCCAAGCCAGGATAATGCCAGTAAAATTTCCGATGGCTCTGTACACGCTCCCTGATACAAGTGAGTCTTTCATCACATAATCAATCATCTCACATATTTAATCCAGTTTACCTTCTGCAAGTTCCAGCGAGGAAAACGTGATTCTTTGTAACTACTTGAGCCATACTTTAATTTTACCTGAAATCTGAAATGTTTAATCATAAATCATTATATAACTGTTGTAGCTTAATTATGTATCTTGTGTAAAACAGGGAATAATTGTATCTATACTTAAATCCAATGTTCCTTTATTTTAAATAAAATCAGCCTGGTCAATAAAAAGTGTTTATTCATGAGGGATATTATAATTAAGTAACGCTTAATTACCGTTTATCTATTTGCATTTATTTTTCAGACGGATTAGAATAAGTACAATACTAGAATAAATATTGAGGCTTCTGTTTTTAATATGTTAGAATCAACCGTTATCTAATGACACATAATATTTATAAATTACAATTCTTCTATTTTGAAATACAAAATAAGTTTTATCAAAAACAAAAGGTGAAAATTTCTCAATAATCGTTAACAGTTTTAAAAAGTATATTTTTAAACCTGAAATTTAATTAAAGCTTACATCTCAAGTATACAAACAAAACACCAAGTAAATATAGAAACTGAACTTAAGGTATCGACTACATTAGAAACTCAGATTTTTGGAGAAAATGTGAATTTTTTTATTCGTCATTAAAAATAGCCCCAAATATTCTCTTTCTAAAACTACCTTCCATTGTAGCTTCTGGTACATATAAAATCCAAGTTGTAAAATATTTTAATATCAAGACATTTCCTTTGTTTTCTGAACAAGTTTTAGCAGATCCATTTTTTAAAGATATAATTTTCAAGTATGTTCACAATTTTGAAATTAGATAACTCAAATGTTTTTTTCTATCTAATAATAAATTTGAGCTGCAAATTTTCGCACCGCGGCTGCTTTTTTTTGCGTAGCAAAACGACATATGAGAGAATATATAAGATTGTTTTTTGTTTATTATATGTTACTCAGATAATCTAAAATTATGAGTAATGTTAAATATATTAATAATAGAAATAAAGTTGATATATAAGATATGTCACAGCTAGCATGTACGAGACCTATGATACCTACCAAGTATGTGAAATTCTATATTAATGCATTACTGTTTATGTAGGTATCACGTAATTTGGAAATGACGCCAGTTGCCTTAGAATTTATCCATCTGTTGTTCTCTTATCTTTCAGTTCTTCATTAACTTCCCTACTTATAGTCAGAGTAAGCGAAGCCTATTTGTCGTGGTTAGAACTTCTTGTGTAGATTCCACCAATAATGTAGAAACTGTAACATATAATATAACGATATGTCCCGATCAGACAGATTAAAATAAATAAAATATAGACATTTATTTAAAATATGTGACTTGAATATTGTGAAATCATTATGAAACTTATGATTGGCACAGTCTTTGCTTTACGTTCTGAGTATGTTTATATCTTGATTCTTATTTAAAACGACAAAAAGAAATTTGTTTTAGCAACTCAAATGGTTCTCACTAACACTGAGAGTAAGTGTGATGACTTTTTTTTAGGTAGCCAAGTTGAATCATTCCCAAGAAGTCTGAAACTAGGATAATATATGCCTTAATAGACTCTTTTTCGTACTGAGTGTGTATCTAGGAAATATATATATATATACACAAAATGAATTTTGCTTGATTAAATTTGATTTATTAAAAATTTTCCATTAGAATAAAATTGTCACTTGTGATCTTTAGGCAACGCGATCTTCCACTAATAAATTCGCTTAGTATTCAAAAACCGATACAATAATTTTTTTTGAAATGGATATTTAATTTCTTAAAATAAAGTAGTTTCTTCCCCAAATCCTTGGGTTTATTTTATTGAAAAAGTATAAATGAATATATTAAAATTATTATATAATCACCTATAACACAAAATCTCAAATAAAATAAATATGTTTTAAAACGTTGTAATTTAACGAACTTGTTCCATAAATTAAGGGAGATGGCTACAGCTGGCAAGTAAAGGTTGAAAACAAAACTAAATTTACTCAAGCAAAGCCTGTTATTAAACAACAAACAAGGCAAAAAAATAATTGCCAGAGTATGATACCATTCATAAAGCTGGGTACACTCTGCTTGAACAGTACGAAAATATCTATACAAAATTTACCATTTATAATTGTTGTAGTATGATTTATTTAATATCTTGTATATCTCCCCAAATGAAGAATACAGTCGTACAGCATACAAGTATCCTGGTATCAACTATTATGACTGGTCTTAGGAAAGGTACTCCACTCCAATAAGCAGCAATGTTCTCAAAGTTTCTACATGTCATATACTTAGAGGCTGATTGACAGGACACAGCCGTCATCCAATCATGTCTACACACACATACTTTATCAGTTCCAAGTCAGGTAGAGAATGCTGAGTCATTCCTTGCAGGTGATATCCCTCATAATGAAGCATTTTTTTTTACAATGGCTGCGATGAGATGAACTGTTTTCATTCACCGCACATCACGCGCCCGCCGCGCAAAAGGCCGCCCATTGCTTCGCGTTTCAGCGCCGTACGCTGCAAGAACAGCGCATTTTTTTTTACCGCGAAACATTGCCGCCATACGCCGCGCAGCGCTGCCACTTGCAAAGCCCGGCGCGCCGCGGCTGCCGCCACCGCTTTTGCAGCATGCCCGCGCACCGTGGCTGCGGCTTTGCAAAACGCCGCTTAGCGCAAAACGCCGCGCAGCGCACGCAGCGCGCTGGCAAAAGTACATGCGAAACGTACGCATTTTGCACGCGCCAAGAATCATTTAAAGCCTACTCTTGGCCCTTTAGGTGATTCCAAGTTTCTCAAAGATACTAACATCTGATACGCACATTCAGACAACTAATTCCACCACGTAAAAAGACATTCACATGCATCTTATATGCCAACTATTCAGTTGTGGCACTGAACAGCTAATAGAATGTAGAAGAACAATTTTCTTCTTTACTTCCGTATATATACACCTCTCTTACAATCTCGTCATTTGGCGTATCTAGCATGCTCCTGTAATTTGCATATTATTCTTGAAGATATGTGCCATAATTGTACAGGCGAAATTTTTATTTTAGAGTTCGATTTCTTTGAGATTCTGAATTATCATGAATTTAGGAACATGATATAATTCTAACATCATGCTGCTCAGGAGGAAAACATTCACTGACTTAAGATAAATCTGGTAGAAATCTATCTTAAATTAAAGTTTCACGGTCTGAATTCCTGCAAAGGTCATTGAGACATTTCTTTTAAATCTTAGCATAAATTATCCTATTCGATGTATCAATAAACTTTTGTTCTACTCCTTATTAATTTCAATTTTGCGTTGCATGGTAGAAACAAAATTACTATTCTGGTTATTTAAATGTAATGATCACAAATAATTTCTTATTTTCCTGATATTCTACATAATTAAAAAAAAGACGCAAAAGAAATATGAGTTTTGTTTTCTTCCTTAAAAAAAAAATTTATTAACTCCTGAATCAGTACTTTTCGACAATTTACATAACGTTTTACACCTGGATTTTTAAAATTGCTGCATCAAATATGTATCTTCGATATTCTACAAATTCTACTTTTCTACAAAGAAAAATTGAGACTCAATTTATTTGAAGGTCCTTCCTTAACAGTCAACTTCATTTAGTAAGAACATATTCCTAACAATTTCACAGACTTTGACATAGTAATCCTTACCACCAATAATCATATTGTTTTAAATATATATGATTAAAGCCCTAAGAGATTTAATATCTTCTGGAGAGGAAGCAATTTTTTTATGCTGTGAAAGTTTTCCTTTTTAATATTAAGTTTTGAAAAAAAAGAATACTATAATTAATTATATAGTGTGGACTAATATGGTTTGTGAGCTGAATATATATGTATTCTTGAATTTAAATACTTACATAGTTAATCAAAAAATGGAATATAATAAAATTTATATGAAGAAGAGGACTTTCATTCATGATGATTCTCAAAATTATCCTTTTATTTAAATTTAACAATGCTTAATATTCTTGGAATATGATGCATAATTATATTTCACGCAATGTAAGAATTATTCATAATGTATAAGTATATTCATAGAAGATTTAGGAACATCTTATATAAATGTTTTGTGCCTTTGAAAACCCTTTAATTTTTTTTTAAAAAAATGAAATTTAAAAACATGATGATTTTTTTTGAAAAAATAAAGGCTTTGTCTTTGTTTAATATTTTATCTTTCATTTTATTAAAGTTATCCTTTTTTTTCCTTTTTTAATTACAGATTGTTTTTTGATTTATTTTTATTTCTAATTTATATTTGTTCTAATTTTTTATAATTGAATTTAATTTCATTAGTTTCGTATCTGGATTACTTTCGCTACTGGACTTTATAAATGGCGTTACTATTATTTTCATTTTCTTAACTGGCGTAGAATTCAGGAGTGGAATGTTCCTTTCGGATGGCTTTTACTGCAAATGTCTTCGTAAATATCTGTAAATATTTTGCTTTAATCTTTTTTTTTACTCTTATTGGTTTTCTTTACAAAATAATTTGAATTTTGTTGTTATGATATCTTATCTCTTATTTATGTTTTAGATTAACTAAAATTGTGTTTTTTATTAAATACTTTATATTTTAGTGTTTTTTATGTTCATTGATCATTAGGTTCATTTGGTTTTTTTAAACATATATAACATAATACAACAGGAACATTTTGGCCTATAATTCTAATCCTACCTATAGAGCTCTTAGGCTTTTAGAAGTATTTTACATGTTTATTCAATATTTTATATCATTCCGATTTTTAAAGAATTTCCTTTTTTCAATTATTGTTTTTTTTTTTTTTTTTTTTTTTTTTTTGTTTTACTTTTGGGCAATCATATAATTTTACCATTTATTTACTTTCAAGTTAAATATTAGTTCAATTATGAAAGTTTTTTTTTTCTGGTTGCTTAGCTGCTTCGCTGGCAGTCAAAATTGCGTATTTTCTATTTTCCAACACAGTAAGGATCCGAGGGAACAAAAATATAAAGCTCTCTAACCATTGTGCTGCCAGAGGCGACTACCTAATAAATTACAAGTGCTTAAACCATTTGGAAAAATCGAACTGGAGAAATAGAATTAAGCTGGTATTGGCTGATTGAAGACGAGGTTATATTTGAGTTTGGATTAAGGTTTCTGCTGCAATCAAATGCATATTTAGCTTACACAGTCTCTTGAATTATCTTTTATTTGATTAACTTTTACATTATGAGACATTAATTTTAAAATAAATTGTGTTATATGGATCTTTGCTATCTTTCTATCCAAGAACTTGCCATCTATCCGAACGAATGCATTTTTTATTAATACTATAGAAAAATTTCCAAACAATTGGGAGTCAAAGAGGAGGGGACAATCAATTTCAAACTTTTACCATTGCTTAGATTATCATAGTTTATGGATAACCCTTTTTTGAGCTGCTTGTTCATATAATGAAATAAACCCGTATTGGAGTAATAATGAATTAAACTTTTAATAAATTTTTTTAAGTAATGCTCATAATAGAGATTACTATTGTTTCATCTATTACTCAATTTAGATTAAACAGATGCCATACTGCTTAATTTTTTTTTTTTTCTACTAAATCATGATAAAAGGGAAGAACCTTTCTAATTTTTTTTATATTCTTAATGCAGAGTATTACCATGTATCATAGTAACGATCATAAAATCTTATTTATCGTGTGCTCAATATAAATCTTTTTTGCATATTCTTGATGAAATTCACTAAGAAATTCACTAAAATTATAATCCAAGACTCTATCATATATCATTTCTTCTAATGAGATCTTCATAAAGGCTGTCACTAACTGCTAAAATAATTTATCAAATGGTATGAGATTGAAAAAATGTTCATTTTGAAGATAAGATAATCAATTAAGGCATTTCACCAAATATATTCAATGCTGCTAGTTTTTTAGAATTTCTTGGAAACATGTATTTATTCTCAGCGATGTAGGATATTTTCTTTTTTTTTTTTTTTCTTTTTTTTTTTTTTTTTTTTTTTTGAATTTCTATCAGCAGAATTCAGACAAAAAATTGAAATTCTTCAGTATAAAATCTTGATTTCTTAAAGATGATACTATACTCTCTGTAGATAATGCAGAAGTGACCTTTAAAAAATTTGGCAAAACAGAATAAAATGTCTTCATTTATATATTTTATTATCTATTAAATATCCACTTTCTTCTTAGGAACTTGTCTAATATCAATATATTCTAATCTTCAAATAATTCACATAATGCTTAAAAGCGAAATCAAATGTCTTTGTACAGCCCAAAGGGTTTTGGTGGAGTCTAGTCAGTGTAATGAATCTTCACTAAATGAAGACAAATCATAGAATACGATCTCTCTCTCTCTCTCTCTCTCTCTATATATATATATATATATGTATATATATATATATCGTCATGTGATTTCCAAAATAAAAGTATTTCTATATAATCGAGTCATAAAAAAAGCACTGTCAACAACACATCTGATTTTCAGCCGCGGCTTTAGAAGCCATCAATTGCTGATCACTTGAGAGAATGTCTGTGTATGAGAAAGGGAGGCAAGAAGACTTAGAGGGAGTATAGGAAACTCAAGAAAGTAATTAAACACTCATAAATATTCTTCTGAAACTCTATTAGAAATTCTCACATTCAAAATACTTATATCAGAGGGCTTCTATGCATTGTAATAAAAGAATTTTTTTTTTTATTAAAACATACATTTAGGCATCAAAGATTTGTTTTAGATCAACACGGTACATTTATTAGTTAAAAGAAGAAGAGAAAAACATTTTTATTGTAATTTAAAACTCTATAAATAAAGTTAATTTTTCAATCATATTAAATTAAATTATGAAATATTTGCTTCAAACCTTTGTTTTGCATAACTTTTTTATTTTATTTTGTGGGATGAGAGTAAGAAAACCAGGTGCAATTCTTCTTAATAGTGCTTAGAGCATCACCAACAACTCTATTATTTTTCATAATTTCTAATATTGATTTTTCCCTTTATGGAATGAAAACGACTAAGATATTTAAAAACATATAAAGTACAACAAC
Source organism: Nephila pilipes (assembly GCA_019974015.1). Taxonomy (NCBI): domain Eukaryota; kingdom Metazoa; phylum Arthropoda; class Arachnida; order Araneae; family Nephilidae; genus Nephila; species Nephila pilipes. The sequence continues at coordinate 9,153 of BMAW01108162.1, read as the reverse complement.
AAGCAAAAGCCTCCATTTTGCGGTACAGCAAACGCCGTATGCTGGCGGGCGTTCCACGTTACCGCTTTTGCTCTGCTGCAAGAAAAGTAAGCCCGGCCTCGTTTAATGCCTGCACCACGAAAGTTACCGTTACCGTACTTCAGTGGCCAGGAGCTGCCACAAGCAAAAAAAGCTGCGGTTTCGCCTATACTTTTTTGTTGTAGCGCATACCAGCCGTAAACTGTTTCGCGCCTGCCTGCTGCCATTTAAAACACCAGGTATTGCGCCGTAGAAAAGTTTGCCGTGCTGGTAAAGGCCAAAGCAAATGCATTGCTTTTGCGTGGCCGTACGCGCGTACCGCCAGCGATACGGCGCGGGTACTGGCTGCAATTTGCTGGACTTCGAAAATGAGTACCCTAGATTTTACAAAAAATAAATAATCTTTTAGCATTTAGTCGTTCCATGATTATTAAGCATAGTATTCATTATCACGATTGTGTACAAGAATTTGACTAGACATGAAATAGAAGAGATTGAACATTTTCAAAATTTATCTATTACGACTAATCACAGATGTAAAGCCATTAGATAGATGAAGTAAGGCTAATGACTTCTACACAAAAATTCTGTTCCAGATAAATGGTAAACAAAATGGGAATGGACAGACATAAGAGAAAGAATAATTAAGCAGAGGTTGTGCTTGAGAAACATATAAATCAACTGAAGATATTCGAAATGTATTTTAAAAAATGACTTTCTGAGCTTTAAATAAAATTTATATGTTTTCGTTATTCATAAAATATTTTTTTTTTTTCTGGGGTCAAAAGAAAAGAAATTATAAGTTATTTAGGTGACAAACATTAAAGATGGAATAAACTTACTAGCACTGAAAAAAAAAAGAATTTAAAAGAATGCAAAAATATTATATGTATGTGTATGCGCTCAGGAGTAAGAAGCTATATTCTTTTTTTAAAAAGGAATATTTATGTAATATAATATGTGCGCGGCCCTTACAAATCTTGAAAAGAATATTAAACGAATATAAATTTCTATATTTTATATTCCGTGAACAAGAATAACTAAAATCTCCCAAATGACATGAAGAAAATTTGCAAGTAATGTAAATTCAAATCATCTAAACAGATTTATGTATTTTATAACAGAATAAACCTATTATCCCTTACATGTATTTCACTATTACAAAATCCTCAATTATTATCAGATTAATACATTCATAAAGTTACAAATCTGCTAAGAATTAATATTATCTTGTACATCATTGATATATATGAAAATCATATCTTATAAATATTTTTTATATCTTTTCATGCATAAAACTTAGTTCCATGTTCCTTTTTTAAACTGGCACCATTTATGAATCTCTCTGTATAAATGCAGCTTCAATATTAGAGAGTACAATTTTCAAGAAACTTTAATACAATCTTCTTTCACACTGTGATATAAAGAAAAGTATAAATGAATGGCGATAGTTACTAAACTATACAGCTTAGTTCATGCTTATCATTTTAGTAAAAAAATCCTGCTTTACATTATTTTATTTCTAATTGGAAGAGTGTTTGTGTATTTTCATTGCGGTCTGCAATAATGCTATTCAGTTTTGAATGTTACGTTATATTGTAAATTAAAAGATTAAAATGTTTGAGAGTCCTTAATAAAATATTTTAAAAGGTAAATTAGATTTTCTGGTCATTCCATCAGATTTAAAACCCATTCATCCTTTTAGGTACGGTGGCTTGTGGTCGCTGATCGCAAGACTCGCGGCCTAATGTAGGTTTCATTTGGAGTCTTGAGTTGGGCCTGATGTTAATAAGACCCAGCAGTAGGGCTGATTTCGTTAAATCTGGCAGGGCTTCAAGTCTGCTTGTTGGCAATTGTGAAGTTCGGAGAGGGAGGTCAACCTGTTCACCATCCTCGTCCGCGTTATGACTCAAATTTAAGATCATTCTTTCGATATGCTTCGCTAAACATAGCCAGCTGCTGCCTTTGCCGCCTTCCGCGGCAATACTTCTTTTCATTCTGACTGCACTCCATGCAGATTGCCTCCAATAATTAAACTCAATATTCTGTCAATAATATCTCTCACAATAATTCCACTCATAGACAATAAAGGGATTTTCCTTCTATTGTGTAAAATTATTTCTTCCAGCAACAATTGCTGAACAACTGTGTAATTAAAATTGCTGCATGCTATGTAATTTTAAAATATGCAGAAATAAGTAATAATGAATTTGAGGGAGTTGCATAACAGATACTTGCTGCCATACTATTAACGGTTTTGTAAATGTTTTTTTCTGATTAAATTTAAATAATTGTTTGAGACTATAATAAAATTGTTTACTTTTCCTTTAGTCTTTTCTAGGCAGGGATTCTGAAAATAGGATGTATTCATTCTAAAGCTTTTGAACTGAAGGTTATTAAAATTAACTTCAATATACCAATGTTTATTTTTTTGGTCTAAAAAAGCTTTATACTCGTTTGAATTCTTTTTTTTAGAATGGCATTATTACAATTAAAACTATATTTGTGGCATTAAAAAAACAGTGAATTAAATAAATTGTTTTAAGATTGTATTAGGATTTTTTCTTATGTTGAATCATATTTGAATAAGCTTGTGAATTTTGTTATTTTTTCATAGGTAAAACGTATGAATTTAATTTAGTATATATGTATTACACAAATTTTTTTTAAAGTTGCATAGATTTTTCAGATCTTAATTTTTTAGTATTCAATCTATAAGTTACATAATAAAACAAAATAACATGATATCAATTTCCTAGCAGAGACTTGATTAAACTGATTTTGGCTCATGATTTTAAGTTTCTTTTTTAAATATGTATGTAAATTTCTCTTTTCCTGGAAAAGAAAAAAAGAGATAATATGCAACCCGCATTCAATAAATATATACAAATTATTTTAATGGAAGAAACAACTATAATTATGATAACTAAAGAAGTCGATTACAAAATTCAGTTACACTCTTACCGAACGTATGAATCTGCAATGAAAATTCGTAGTACAGATTTAATCCAATTTCAAAAACACATTTATATTAAAGACAATGTAAAGTTATTAAGTATAAATGTTAAATAATTATATTTATTTTAACACATGTGAAATTTGATGAGTGACTTTATAAAATTCAACAATGAGTTGCATTGCAATTGCTTCAACCAAGAATTTAACTCATCTTTATTGAATGCTCAACTTGTGATGTTTGGGCTATTCAGAGATTTTCTTTATGCTAACTATACTGGGACTTTAGAGTATTTGGGTGCGTGAAAGTACAATTTCTTCCCCTAACTGATGAAACATGAATAATTATATGAAGAGATAGAATTGCAGTGAACTACAGAAAAGATAATGATATATAAATGAACTAGAATTGAAATAAAATGAAGGGAGATAGAGGATAATGACTTTTTTGATAGATATTTATAATTTGAATTCAGCAAATGTAGTGAAAGCTTTTGATTTAGGCAATTCTAGAGAAAGTGCTAAGTTAAGAACCGGATGATGGCAGAATCCAGAACGATGAATATATAAGCTGATTTCATTGTAGATACAAAACATTGCGGCTGCCACTACTTAAAAGCCAGCCGCTTCCAACCATATGCAAAACACGTACTTCTTAAGGAAATCAATACACACCATGTTACAGTTACAATATTTCACAAAATGAATTTTTAGAAAACATTCATAACAGGCTATTGTCATATATTTACATAAGATTATTTTTAGGAAATGAAAGAATAATAAATAAGTTTTAAGCTCAGAAATTATTTTATAGTTTTAAAATCATAGTTAGATATTCTTAACTGACTTTCAAGATGGATTTAGAGCCATAGTTTTTACATGTTTTGTTCTAGTTGTTTCCAAGTAAGAGTTAATCGTTTGCTTAAATATCTTGCAATATTCTCTCTCACATTTCCTTACTTTTTTTACTCTTTAAGTGATATGCTTTCAGTTAAGAGTGAAATCTATTAAGATTAATTGCTGAAACTCGCATCTAATTTTTCTTTCCAATTACTAAATATTTACCGCAACAACAACAAAGCGATATCGTCTTCTTGTCTTACCTCTAAAACTTTCCAAAATGTAATGGTGATTTTCGTTTCTAGGTTTTGAAATTAAAAAATACAGTCATTAAAAATATTTCTTCTGTAAAGCAGAAACAAATTATTCATTAGTCATCAGTTTCATACGATCGAAAAGGCTCTTTTCTGTATATAATTTGATGGGAAAAATACTAATCAGGCTTCTGTCAGCAATGCTGTCAGAACGACATTTCATGACAAAGGCAAATATTTTCGAAATTGATTTGCTAATTGCTTCATTGCTAAAATACTACGTCTTCGAACGAAATCAGTTCTGAAAGTTTCATTTAAAAGTCGATGTGTCATTATCGATGGATTATTTTATATTTATGAAATATGCACCTTAATAATTTCATTTAGATATGTAACATTATACTATATGTTGATGTAAACAAATTCATAAATTTTGAAAATTGTAATATAATATAAGAGATTGTAAGTAGATATTTTTATATATTGAAAAATAATAAATTTGTTTTTTTTTATTCAAAAATATATCACATTAACTATAATTTTCTTTTTATTCTTTATATAGAATGGTTATCATACTCATTAGGAATGAAACATTTTAATAAAGTTCAAAGTCTCAGGTAAAATTTTTTCCAGAATAAATTAATTTTTTTTTCAAACTTATTTCTATTTGAAATAAATTTATGTATATTTGAAACAAATCTTTATCTTGAAATATAAATGTAGTTTACCCAAAATAAAAAATGTAGAGGAGAATATATATATGGGTAAAATGAGAATATATGTATATATATGGAGTAAGTAAGGGAATGTATATATATATATATATGTATATATATATATACATATATATGTATATATATATATATATATATATATATATATATATATATGTATATGCATATATTATATATATATGTATATATATATATATATATATATATATAATGCATATATTATATATATATATATAAGGAAATACACACATATATATATAAAAAAATGCATATATCTATAGTATGTATATATATATATATATGTATTTTATATATGTAATATATATACAATGTAATAATATATATGTGTGTTTTATATATATATATATGAGTAAGTAAGGAATATGTATATATGTATATATATATATAATATATATATATATATATATATATATATATATAATAACCATATATGCTCCTTAATCTTTTTATCGTTAACTCAGAGCTCTAGGACTGTGAACTTTTTGGTATTTTTTGGTAATATAATAATGATGTCTGAGCATGGACTTTTGTTTTTGAGAATCATGGAATGTATTTCATACATTACATTTATTTTTAAAGCATTATTTCTAGATTCTTATAAAATGGTAGTAACAGCTGATTCTTATTTGTAACAGGTTCATTTATGTGGGTAATTAGAAGGTTTTTAAAATCACTTTCACTTTGTTTCTAATAGGAATTAACAATTTATTCTATTTTTCTCTATCTTTAAAGAGTTAGCGGTGGATTGAGAGCCTTTTCCCTTTTGCCGTAAAAGGCTGCCATACGCTTTTGCCATACAGCTTTCAAGAATAAACTATTTATCATATCTATTTTCTAATTTTTATCATATCGAATTCGAATAAATACTAAGAAAATAGACCATCCAAAAAATTTAATAAATGTATCCAAAGATAGAAAAATGTGAAGCACAGCTCATAAGAAAGAATTCAAAACTATCTGCTTTTAGTTCTAAAATGAAGAAGGAATTAATTGTGTACTCTGAATTTGGTCTTGAAGAATATGCATATGTATATACATATGTGTAATATTAATAATATATATATGTGTGTGTCATTGTGTAATGACCCAAACGTGTGTGTGTGTGTGTGTGTGTGTGTGTGTGTGTGTGTGTGTGTGTGTGTGTGTGTGGCCGTGTGTGTGTGTGTGTGTGTGTGTGTGTGCGGGCGGGCGAATGTGTGCTATAGTATTATTTTAATAATATTAGGGTGATATCATAATTTAAACAATATAAAACATAGCTTCTTTATTTACTATTTAATTTTATATATTTTAATAGGAATAGGTAACTTAAATTTCAATAAATGTTCGTTAGTCAATTTTGTTTCCAAAATGTATGATTAAAAACATATCTAAAGATAAAATAAATTTTCAAGTTTACAAAATATATATGAGACAGGTATTTGATATTAAAATGGAACATACAAGTAAATATTCTTTTAAAGAGGCATAAAAATTGAGCTTTGAAAAGAAATGGGTTTTTTTTCCCGCTGAAAGCTCGATTTTGAACTTAGCACTAAAAATATTTTCTTCCCAATTTATGTCTATAAATTCATTATAACAAAAGAAATACATTGCAATTCGAAAAAATAAATATTTTAACTATGATTATGAGTATTGATTGATGATAATGATCTGATTGTTTCTTTCAGCTACGCAAAAGTTAGTAATTCACTCTTAATTTTTCACAAGGAAGATTTTTTTGCCAATAAAATATTAATTAATTCTAGTATTTCTCTGTATTTATCGTGCATGGCTCAGATAGTAATAAAATTTAAGACTAGATTAAATATTAGGATATATATATTTAATCAATTAAGTTGCATGAAGTATTACAAAACTTAGAAATAATGATAAACAAAAAACATGCATAAGAAAACGTTTCATTTTAATTAGTGAGTTCTTTTTCAAAATCAAATTCATCTGTGATAGAAATTTTGAAGTTAAAGTACGATGAAAATTTATGCACAACGCAAATATTTCACTATAATCAAAAATGTAATATGGAATGCCTTCAAATTTTACTGTGGGTGAATATTATGTTCTATAATTTATATCTCAAGTTTGGAAAATATTCAGTTTCAATAGAAAATCAGAAATTACAAAATAAATCTCAAACATATTTACGTGCAAATGAGATTGTATGCAATTTACACTTATAATGTGATTGGTGGAGTAGTGGTAATCTTTTTCCTAGAATAAAGTGTAATATTACTATATGGGTTATGAAAATGGGAAACTATTTGTAGCTCCAGCCTGATAAAGTTAATAAAATGGAGAAACTAAATACCAAAGATAAATCCTTTTGCAAATTTAATTTATTTTAAATTAGTCTCAACGTGGTGCAGTGTTTTTGAACTTGGAAAACAGTTAAAAATATACTCGTATATAGATCAGAAAGGTGATGGAATCCACAATTTATGAGAAAAGATTTAATAGAATGACTCAAACTGACCAATGGTTTGAATCATTGATCCAAAACATTGTGTGACAACATACACAGATGAAAAACTAAATAGGACTCAACAAAAAAGAACTAAAATTCATTCGAAAGTCTATGGCAAATTAATGTCGCAAAAAAAACAAGACTTCAATATGCAAACCATGAGATGAATGAATTAATTTTATTTTAATTTTATAGAATTTGGATGGTACAAATGGATTTTAATTCTATTGTTGACGTGACTTGAGGAAAGTCCCGAAGAGCATATTCGGCAGACAATAAGGTGGATGTTCGCCAATAATTTGGAGAACTTTTGGCTACAATGGACAAACGTTTCTTTGCTTCCTAAATCGTAGACAAAATCAGAAAAATGTAAGGAAACGATTAAAAAAAATATAAAGAAAGTACATTTTTTGCTGTTTGGTGAACTCTAAGATAATCCCAACTGGGCCTTTCAGCAAAATAACACGTTAATACTCAAAATCAGTGGGATGAACTGGCCAGCACTCAGCCCAGATTTCAATCCACTAAAGAACTTATGGAGAGTCTTCTCACATGATATTTAGTTGAAAAGAAAATAATATTACCCCGTACAAAGATTCAAGGTAGTCGTAGAGGAAGTTTGATACAGACTCGCTCTCGAAAATTTCCAAAATTTGGTTTTGTCTATGAAGTACTGCGTATTCCATCTCCCTAGATACAACAGAAAACCCTGAGAGGGCGAGAGGACTTCTGTGCTTTGTTAAATGTAAATAAATTCTGCTTATGCATAAACCTTTGGGGAAAATGTCGCTAATCACATAATATATAAAATGTTATTTAATGTCAAACCATTTTTTTTATTTAACTTAAATTTTCTTCTCTGAATTCATATTTTAATTCATTACTTATGAAATACCGAAAACGAAGACGAAATGAAAATTATTATCCCTTCTACACTCATTGAAATAGCGAAAAGAACATTTAAACAAGAAAATTTCGATTGAAATCAGAACAAAGTAACTTTACACACTTCATTGCATAAAGTAAATAATAATCGGATTTTAGGAAAAAAAGATACACATCCTTAAAGTAAGCGTAAATAAATCAATTTATTAGATACGTCTTAAATAATAGAATTAATAACACAGAACTCAATAGAATTTATATTAGAAAAAATTTTAATGAAAAAAATATATTGTAAAATAAACGAAATATTTCATAACACATCATTGGAATTTTTATTTGACGTTTCAAATATATTCATAAGATAACTACAAATATGATTAGAAATAAATAATAAGATTCAAATGAAATACATAACGTGTGAACGTACTTATCAAAATTGTTGCATTAGTTAAGAGTCAAGTCTCAAAGAAGTGACACGAAAAAAATATTTCTAACTTTTGTTATAATAACTGGATTTAACTTTTTGAGTGTAAATAAAAAAATTCGTTATTATTGGCAAGAGTATTTGCATAGTATCTCTATTTTAAAAAGAAAACACAAAATCAAACTTTTACAGCATATCAATGTTATTCTTTTTTTCATCTAGATTTTTGCTTTGTGTTGACATATTAACGACATGATACTTGTAAGCAAGTTTTCACTATGTTTTAATAAATACAGTGGTTCAAAATAAAAAGCTTCATTTACTTTATTTTTATTCTTATCCAGATTACTATAAGAAATTTTGCTAGTTAAATGATGGATCCAATAAATACGTTAATCACACCTGTCTGTCTAGAGCAAGAAAATAATTTGAATTTATTATATCCATTTCGAATTTTCCATTGTCTTTGACTACTTATTTTTTCTTTCATCAAAAATTGTAATTTTGATTGCTATAAGAAATTTTGCTAGTTAAATGATGGATCCAATAAACACGTTA